>JAOXYF010000003.1:24211633-24228975 GCA_028565775.1 Sternarchorhynchus goeldii
CACACACACACACACACACACACACACACACACACACACACACACACACACACACACACACACACACACACGTAAAAAGTCTAAAGGAGCTCAAATCAGTCAAATCAGAATAATGTACCCACACTGCTTTTCAACTATGCACCATAAACATTACACAAGACCGTTTACACACCTTACACTAGAACGTTTACACACATTACACGAGACTGTTTAAACACCTTACACTAGAATGTTTACACACATTACACTAGAACATTTACACCGCTGGCATTTGATTCTAGGGTTTGTCTCAGAACGGACGGCCTGCAGAAGGCATGCGGGATCACATCATCAACTCAGGGAGCGAAGCTGTACTTTTGCTGTACTGTCACGTGCATGCAGCCTCATAAACTCAAGATTCTGTTGTTCGGAGCCGAGTTGTGAGCTGTCTTACTGTTCAAGGCCCTCTTGCACATGTAAGGTCGCTCGTAGCGACAGACGTGCGTCTTCCATTTCCCGTAGTCCTGCCCTTCCTCCTTCATCATCGCAGCGCACACACCATTCGCCTTGTCACTGTTAAACACGGCAGAAAAAGTCACGGCTGAGCGATTTAGGACAGAGCGAAAGGGATTCTGAAGGAACTGGCGCCGAATCGCCGTGCACCTTATTGGTTGATAACTGAGTGTGTGTGTTCTTTTCATGCCCATCAACATTGTATCGTTTTATGTTTGAAAATAAATACATTTTATATTGTTTAGTTTTATTATTGTTTTACTGAATTTTCTTACCTGAAATCGGGCTGTCCCTCATGCCAGTTGGTGTAGGTGGAGGTGGAGGCATCAGACCAGGACAGGGTGGTGCTGTTTGGATGGACCTGACAGGCCAGAGCTGTGCACCACTGCAAAACGGTTTAGGATTAGAGACGGCAGGGCAGCACGTCATATCGTTCAGTCTACAAGAGCAACAACAACATCCAGTGGAGCCCTGGCTCTGGATTTAAAACACTGCACTGTGGAGAGGATATGAAGACAGGAATAAGATACGATCATTCTGGATATTAAATAAATCACCACATACACACACACTCAATCTTCTATATGCTGTTAGTAAACCACAGACGCTAAGCAAGCCCTCACCAGCGTGGAGTAACCGATCCACAGGTCAAAGCGAGACGGATCCAGACGGCTTGTGACGTACATCTCCTCGTCCTGTGACTCTATGGACACCAGGTCCGCGCCCTGGCTCAAGCACTCGCTGCGGGCAGACACCCAGCTCTTCCGCAGGTGGGAGGTCAACTTGTAGCAGTTCGAGCCATAGTTCTCCCAGCCGTTGCCAGTGTCACAGAACAGTGGTGGGTTGGCTAGAGAGAGAGAGAAGGATGAACTCGAGGTTATTCTCCTTAATAAAAGAGGTACAGATACTTGGGGCTAAACGAATAGGTACATATTCAGGGTTAAAGTTTATGCTGTGGGTGTTGTTATTAAAAGCTGGGTGTGTGCTGCTCGGGACAGAAGATTCCTACGGAGCGTGAGTTTGCAGATGTACGGCCGTAAGGCGGTGCAGTGCTCATCGTTCCACTGGCCGTGACTGTTCCCATCCACCTGACCGCAGTCCTCGTTGTCGTTGTAGTCATCGGGCTGCCCTTCTCTCCAGTACCTGAAAAGGACACGACAACCAATAAGAGTGGAAATGAAAGGTTGTGAACAAACGTTTGAGTTGGTTTGCCAACATATGTTGGGGAACAGCATGTAAACTACGTTGATTTAGCATCAGTACATCCAGTACGTTTTAATAATGACGTTTGAATTGACCATTTATATCAGGTTTGATGAAAATATATAACTATGAAAAGAAGTGAAAAGCAGAGGTTCATAAGAGATACAAGCAAAAAAATACATTTTGCTCAACTGTTTCCCCTTATTCTTAAATTTAAAGAAAAAATAAAACAAAATTTACTTTAGGACATTCTTAAAAATAAAAAAGTATAATACTGAAAAGCACACTTATAAATCTTCTAAAAAAACCACTTCTATTCCTCCCAGGTTTTGCCTGCTAACACATTTCTGTTTGTCTTTACTTCCATGGCTTGATTAACTCTATGTAAATAATTCAATGACAGTGAGTATTTCACTGTGAATCAGTCTCAAATTATGACCTCAAATCAAAATATATCGTGGTAGTACTGTGGTCTGCAAGTTCTTGCTTAATACAAAATAGGAAAATCACAACCGACTCTGACCGGCTGTAATCATTTTCGATTCATTTACATTCGATTCGATATTTAGAGACACTGGACTTGGATGGACTGTTGGTCGATATCAGAGTATAGATGCTGTATAGGTTACACCTTTCTTGCACCAGCGTGAATTTAGTGGATACCAAAATAAACAGCTAAATAAATAGCTGAATACACATGAGTATGTCCCAAAATCTAGCTCATACAGTTCATAATTACACAGATCGACCATCGCTGCTCACACACCAATGTTATACAGTGAGACTTGGTTTGTGTCACCTCGTGAATTTAATGACTTTATTTTTTGTTGGTGTTGTTATATTATTTGTGTACCCATGTCAGAAGATTTGCCTCCTCGTCTGTTTAAAAAACTATCCATGCAGAACATTTTTGTAAATTAACTAGCTAGTTGGCTAATTGTCTAGTTAAGTCTAATAAAGTAAAACGTGTGAACTACTTTATCAAATTGCCATCTCAGTTCACTTAGCTGCCTAAAACGCTTAGTTAGCTGTCATGTAGTTTATTATGTGTAATGTTGCTTAAACCAAAGTCCTTACGAGCTATATATTTAAATTCCTCAGTTTAAATATACAGTTATGTAGATAGGGTCTGGACACTCATTAACCTGAGACACAGGAGATCACCATAGCTGGGTTTTTCCACATATCTGCTAATGTACGTAGATATGTAAATAAACATATTTGCTGTCTTATGCATTTCGAAAATAAGACAGAAGTTAGATAGCATGCATGTGAATTATCATAGATTAGTTAGCAAGCTGTCTAGCTGTTGTTAGGACAAGTGACAAGTGAGATTCCGCTCAAGTAATTTTAGTTTAGTGTAACTTGATATTCCTTTGGAAATGTTTACTACTATGAGATTATCAACTGCGGTGTTATGCCCGCTAGGCGCGTCAGGGACTGATTTGGGAAATTATTTTCTAAATGATTGTTTAGATAAAAGTGATTATCTATGTTCGTTTTTAAACATCAGGCAGATACTTACGACAAGTGTGGATAAAACACACTGCCGTCGCTCCACTCCCAGTTTCCTTCCAAGGCGATGTCATTCAGACCAATCCAGTATATCCAACCACCGATCTGCGTACTAAGCCATGTCTAGAGATAACGGGCGCAAGACCATATAAAGGTGTAAATTTAAAGTAGGTTTTCAGGTACATGCTGTTTTTTTTTAAATTTATTATAAAGTTCATTTTGCCTTGAGATTATTTACAATGTGTGGGTCCTTTAAATGTCGGGTAGGCTGCATGGTATAATATTAGTGTATAACTAAATGCCCGTCTTGTGATTCTGTACTCAGATCCTATTTGGTACAAGATTGCCAAGAACCACTTTTACTTAAAAGCATCGAGGAGAACAGTGTATTCTGTAGTCATGGCACCTCAGTAGTGCTGACATGAAATGCGAAGTGCTGAAGTAAAAACGGCTTTGAATAAGTCTCCCTTGTTTTTCCTTTGTTCTTTATAGACGAGGACAGTTTGGGTGGCTCACCCTTTCCTGGGTGTCCTGGATACTCATCAGATGAGCTCCTTTGTTCTCACACTCAGTCAGAGCATCATGCCAGGTCTTGGTGTCGGTGGAGAAGAAGTAACACTTCTCCTGGTAGGTCCTCCATCCACTTTCACATTCACCCAGGGCTGACATTGGGTAACAGGGAGGATGGGAGGGAGAGAGAGAGACAGATGGACAAGACAGATAGAGAGGGAGAAACAGTGAGAGAAAGACAGAACATTTGAAAATATTATTTACTGGTGTTATTAGCACAATTTATTTCACCATCCTTAGAAGTGAAAACTGCTCTGCCGTGGCCCAACAGAAACTGACTGTGACAGACAGACGGAACAGAGAGCAAACAGAGAGGGAAGGTTTTACAGAGATTCTGTAATGATCAGAGGAGCTGCTTTGAATGAGTGAAGCATGAGAAGCATAAACATGCAGTGTGGAGCGAGCGGGTGGAGACAGTGGGTGGAGAGAGCAGGTGGAGAGTAGCTGACAGCCATAGAGCCCACAGACTACATGGTTGGTAGATTTGCCATGGCCTGAAATTTCATGATGAAATTTTATCATGGAACTGAATCTTGAATGAACTTTCTTTGTTTGCTACTCTGGCCATCACAGTAAAACACAGGCACTTATTTACAGTTTCCGTGAAGACGTTCAGAGTAAAACAGTGCAGGGGTCACACATCCATAATAAAAGTCCCATGACAGAGGACAGTCATAAAATATAAGATTCTGTGTTACAGCATGCAGTACTGGTAATGTTTTACTTAAGTTGCATGATCACTTTTGTAGACTTGTAAATAATCACATGGATCATGCAGAACTGAAGGTTCAATAGCTATCAATTTGTCACAAGGCATGAAGAACCATTGGCTCCCAAACTGAACATGTATACCAAACTTTATTTAATATAATATGTGTAACAGCCTTATTAGAAAAAATACACTCTGTAGACCTGAGTAAAAAATGAGATTCACTCCATAACTATGTACACACAAAAAAAGCTCACTGGTACAAAATACTCACAAAATACTCACGATCTTTCAGTTACATTTTACAGTTTTACTATTTAGCAAGTAATATTGCTGCATCACGAAAGCCAATCAAATTAATTTAACGTAACCATGGTTGTTAAAAAATACAGACAAAAAACAAGTTAATACATACATTAACTGTGAATATCATCAATCAAATATCAGCAGCACTTACCAGACTGGACAAGACCATACAGGGTAATGGCCAGCAAAATCATTCTGTTTCTATGTCCTTAATCATGCAGTAAATGGTTGAATTAATCATGCAGTAATTTGTTGAATTAGTGGTTTCTTTATAAATTCTCAAAGTGTTTATTCTTTAGATTTTCATCTGGTTTTCAAAATAAAGCCTGAATGTTACTGGTTTACTTTCTTCTAGTTTAAAAGTGGAAGTTCTCAAAGTAATTTGTAAAAGACTTCTTTTCCCACAGTTCCCGGAGAGTTGACCAGTATCTTCACCAGCTGCTGCTCTCTGGAGTTATAAGCATCTTTGGAGGATGCATCTACTTTTCATTATCAACTCGAAGTCCAAAGATTCATCTGTAAAACAAACATGGCCGACATGGTCCTCTATCTGGGGCCACATGAACTTTCTAGAAATACACGTAGCTCTGATGGGCCAATTTTATCTAAACTTATATCTTCTGAAAACAGTTAAAATGAGCAAAGTGACCTTCATTCTATTGTTGGTTTTATTTAGAAATTTAGTTAAAGTGAAATATTAAATTTGATGGTACATGGAAGAAAATCCTTTTTTATTTTGTCAGGGTCTCTTTATCCATTAACTGCGGATTATTTAATTTATAGTTTATGTGATGCATATTGTATAAGAAAGTTATTAAAATTAGTACTGGACTATTTAAAATTAGTACTGGACTATTTAAAATTAGTACTGGACTATTCTACTTTTTCCTTTTCTTTTTTACAAAAAATAATCGTTTATTTCAAATAACAGAACAAAATTTTGATAAAAAAAAAATAAATTCTGTGGTCATTGATAGAAATCCAGCCTTTAAACGCATGATGAAAAGATGCAAAATTCAAAGTCCATAAGATTACTGAGTAAACTTTATAGCAGCACATACTTTCAGACTGTAAATATTATAACAGCCATCTCCAATGTGAGCTTTTCAATTGTTTCATCAGTTAAATCCCTAATAAAAGGATCTTAAATCACAGATGGAGACAAATTATTGAGTAGCAGCACAGGATGCTGTAGTATGTAGTACAATAACTCCCCCCTTTCCCCCAGGATGCTGTAGTACAATAACTCCCCCCTTTCCCCCAGGATGCTGTAGTACAATAACTCCCCCCTTTCCCCAGGATGCTGTAGTATCTTTAACAACAAGTGTTATGAAAACACTATGTATTGAAAATTCACACCTATCAAAGTATCTACACACAAAACATTTTTCAATTAAGTTTGTAATGTTATCTAAAATGAAACTCTTTTTAGATCACACAACACTGAGAACACACATATGAAACAAACATTGTGTTAAACTGAGCTATAAGCACTTTGTTTTATTACTGCATTTCTTATAACTTTATTTGAACAATACAGCCTGATCAAAGCAGAGTGTCGAGGAAAACGCATTTTAAGTTAATTTCAGTGGGACCATTAAAACAATTAATTTAAACAACAATCAGCTCAAATGCTTTTAAACACTCTACCATCGACAAATATGCTGTAATCCAAAATAGATACAAGTCTGATACAGAAATTATACACTTGGAGCGGTTCAGACAAAAAATATGATCTTGAAGTACTCATTCATTTCTACATCACATACAGGGCAGTGGCCAGTACAGCCAAGACCCCTCCCTCCATGTCCAACGTGATTGGCTGGGATGCATTAGGAACAGCAACATAATCAAAACGAGGAATCGATCCCCCGGAACTTAACCAGAAATATTATATCCCAGAACAGCCCAAGATTTTAATTCATACATCATTCATTTATCTTATATCATTCAGGTTTTAATTTTAATCTTTAAACCTGATATAAAAATGTTGCTACTGAAAGGCAGCACTGCCTCCAGCACAGGGAGTTCAATAAATAACCTTGTACTGAAATAACTCTTAACATGACCAGTGCATTAAAGACATGATCATTTTTTAAATCTATACAAATGCGTAGGTCCAACACATGGTTCAGTCAGCTGACCAAATTGTTCAACATTTACAGTGAAAGTAAACATCACCACGCGTGAAAATTACTCAAATGTCCCACAGTAAAATCTGTCAGAGTCACTTAAAGCATGTAAATGTACATTTAAAACAATATCAACATGTATATAAACCAAGTGATGGGGAAGGACACAGACTGCAGTAGTTAACTGACATACCCAGAAGCATATATGCACAAATATATATAGTTATATATGAAGAACCCATTCAACCCTTTGAAAAGTACTGAAGTCACTGTAGATCAGATTGATAAACTGAAGATTCTC
This sequence comes from Sternarchorhynchus goeldii, assembly GCA_028565775.1. Lineage (NCBI taxonomy): Eukaryota > Metazoa > Chordata > Actinopteri > Gymnotiformes > Apteronotidae > Sternarchorhynchus > Sternarchorhynchus goeldii. The sequence goes on from JAOXYF010000003.1 coordinate 24,218,862, forward strand.
TGGATAACTACCATATGAGAGATAGTAAAAATTCTGTTTGCACCAAAGATACCACAGAAAAATGGTTTCAGCCGAGAGCACAGGAGAAGGAAATGCCACCATCAAAATGTTTTTTTTCACAAAGCATTGTGTTTTCCCCCCAAAACAAGAGAGAAAAATATAATGACCTTTACTTCTAGTCTAGGGAAATAGTGAACAACACAAGACGATAAAATGACATTTCACAGTAGCTACAAAAAGCGATATATTAAAACATTTCCATGTTTTCTTTCCGTGTCTAAATTGTGATTCGGCAGCATGATATCAGTCCAATTCAAGAATCTCTAAGAAATCTAGAACTGAAACTTTAAACAGAATTCTTGAACACAAGAGTCTAGATCAGTTGGTCTAGCACAGCCTTTGCAAGCTGGCTACAGAACCTCACAGGAGGATGAACTAGATCTCTGCTTCACTGTGCAGCTTCTCATAACCCACAGTCATTCAGGGGCTTGTAGACACACAAGCACCAAAGCTGGTGTCTCACATGACCCTTGAAAGGACTTTACTCCCAACACAAGCACCAAAGCATGGTGACCAGACATGCTCCAGCTAAAAAAGAAAAAGAAAAAAGCTGGTGTCTCACGTGACCCTTGAAAGGACTTTACTCCCATGCACACTGGCTCATTAGGGTCCTTGACCTCTCCCCTTTCACCTCATGATTCTTAGCTCTCTGCCTAGTGTAAAGACGCCTTACTAAGACCATCTGTCCTTTCAGGAGGATTGTACATGCACCTGCACGGGACTTGATCGCCTGTGGAATATTTTGCATTGCTTTTATTAAAACGGGTTCAAAACGTAAACAGATCAAACTCTTTCAAATTTGTGCATTTGCTAGCATTTCTTGATTTTCTTCCGACACTAGCAAACTCGAGATTCTGCCTTCAGTAAGCTTTAGCCAATACGATAAACTGAAAAGATAAACTTTAGATATACATCACCCTTTACAGGAAACTGATCTGATGATCTAAACTTAGATTTGAAAGCCACTTCTTTCAAAGAGAGAGCAGGCCAGCAGTAAATTAAAGGAAACGAGCTCCCTTCAGGACAGCGATCTGGAGATTATATATATATATATATATATATATATATATATAAATTAAAAACTGTTGCCAGGCAGCTGTTACCACTACCTTTACTTGGTTACTTCAGTTGAAAAATTAGCTAATGCTAGCTAGTTAGGAGAATTAGCTAGTCCTAGCTACAGTTAGGAAAACCAACGTGAACTACAATTAGCATTAGCGGTTACATAAGCAGGAGAGCTACCTGAACTAGTGAGCCACTATGTCACATGCTTGTTTTAATCGAGTAAAGGTGTGTGCGTGTGCAAGCTAACGTTCAACAAAGACATTTAACAAATGGTAAAACATTTAATAAATGTAGAGAGCTAGGCTTGAAAACAGAGAATAACCTGTAGACTTCATTACCTTGTTTGAAATAAAATAAAAATGTTTTGATTGTGTACAGCATTTTAACCTGATTTAGATAACGCTACTGAAACTCTTCATTACAGCGATATAACACAATGAGCACTGATATTTAACTAGATTTCAAACAGTGATATGACTAAAGATTTTACAATGAAACCATAACATTTCAGAGGAGTTTGTAGAGCTGACTCTGCTGTGCAACTACGAGAGTCCAAACACTGTTGTGGTGCCGTGTCTCGACTGTGTGCGGTCCATGTGTTAGTGGAAGAAGTGTTTTGATGTCACATTTTGTGTGTGAGAAAGAGAGAGAAAGAAGGTTCCGATATCACATTTTGACTGGTGTGAATGTGTGTGTGTGAGAGAGAGAGAGAGAGAGAGAGAGAGGGGAATAATTCTAACTGTATTATTGTGTGTGTGTGTAGTGGGGGTTCAGTGTCACATGCAGTCCACTACGTTGCTGGACCCCTGGCCCACGTCTCTGATCTGACTGATGTGAGTGGCACAGACGGCAACTCCTGCCCCTGCCCTGCAGTGAGACACAGAGCCTACCAGCTCCCACCTACACACACACACACACACACACACACACACACACACACACACACACACACACACACACACACACACACACACACGAACTCAGTTAGGCACATACATACACAAAAACCAACCACAAACCCTTGTGTGCAAAACAGGCCCTCACAAAGACGGCATGCAGTATTGCAAGACAACAGCTTAGATCTCTGCATGTTCCATTACGTTTCTTTGACATCATCTTACCTGTTCATGCGTGGCTCAAATGCTTCCACTGTGTTTAAGTAGATATTCCCGTTGTGCCCGCCTACTGCAAAGACCCGCCCCATCACCGTGGCAACACCAACTCCGCCCCTGGGTGTGGTAAGCTCAGCAACATATTCCCAGCGGTTCATCCTGGGATCGAACCGCTCGACCGAACTAAGAGGGGAGTTATCATCAAATCCACCTAGACAACACACACACACACACACACACACACACACACACACACACACACACACACACACACACACACACACACACACACAAACATTTTGTAAGAAATGTACATTTTTGTTACATATACAAAAGGCAGCTTAATTTAATTGATTAATTGCAACAGATTAATTAACTAATAACCATAGTCTCCCAGAACAGTTTTGAACATAACTATGCAAAACCTTGAAAACAGGTATTTACATTTATGTAAATGCATCATGAGGCTAATTAAAATCTTGACTTATTAAAACCATTACCTGGCCAAGATTACCTGGACACCAACTACATCAATATCTGAGAAAGAAATCTACAAAACCTTGAATGCTTAAACAAAAACACTACCTGCCAACTTCCAACATTTGTCAATGTACACTAAAAGTACAGATATTCTCCCGTCAGAACTGTGTAAACTCTGAACTGCTTCACCGCCGACTCCAAATACTACTCACAAATTAGAGGAGTTAGTCAGGGTACTACACTGGGACCATCCTGTGATGACCTCTGTGCTGGATTTGTTGATTAAAATGTTTCTTTTTTAACAATATACTGGACCTGAACCCTTAATATCTCTGAGATACACTGCCATGTTTGGTACCATTACATGCACAGTTGAAAATTTCCAGCTGTTCCACCCAGATCTGGAATATTCACGGAATATAGCACTTCATGGCGTGAGGAAACATTTTTGGATGTTTAAGTCTCAAAACTTTGGTTTAAATCTCCACCATCATTTATAAACATGTAACCCTTCTCAGTCTTATGTACAGTACAACTCTTCACATTGGTTTTACTTGCTTTCTCCCTGTTCAGTGGACACTGACCTTAACCGGTTACTGCAGTGATTCCCCACTACACGATTCCATGTTTTTGGAGTTCCTTTACTGCTCACTACAAATAAAACACTAATATTATACTTAAAACACTTCAGAATCCTCTAGGATGACATAGTCTGCATCCCTGTACTGATCTCCTACACACAAGACCAAAACTTAAACACAAGCTCGTCAAGAGTACGATAAACGGTCATGAACTCAATAACTTGTCCTCTAAGCCTGCAGCCGCTCTAGATGTGCCACTAAAATAACTAGCATGAAGGATCGTTCCTCACACCCACCCTGCTGCAGGATTTGTCTACTGTGTATAGCAGATATTTTCATACTCTCAGCTGGAGCACAGGGGCATACACAGCATCTGTGGGTGAGATCAGGGCATGAGGATTTACCCTGTCGGTTGCTGACGTAGCAGTGGAGGAATGGTGTTGGAGGAGCAGGGAGGTGGTGCAGTTATAGTGATGAACGACCCGTTTCCTGGCCATCGTTTTTAAGGTGCTTCTCAATCTAGTCTCTTTGTGCAAGGCCTGCTGAAGATTTTGGGCTCCGAGTATCGGCATAACTCTCCGTAATAAAACCACCTAGCTGACAAATCAAATGTGTATCTTAACTAAAGTTCAACCCCAGTCTCCCTTCAGACAGGTTACAAGCCCCTCCATGATTATACCAGCTGTAAAAGTCACCTGTGTCATGTGCTTAGCCTAAAGACCAGTCACTTATTTACAAACTCGTACCCACAGCCCTCGCAGTCCGACACTGAAACACAGTTGTGTCGGCCGTTTTGGCCACTGACATACTGGGCATCATAACGGTGCACGATGGGGACTTGTGTCACCTGTGGAGGTCTATAGACTGAAAACTCCACATCATTTGACCAAATAGACTTTGGAGAGGGGTGGGGGTAGGTCTCCATCAGCTGCAGTAGTACACCAACCCTAGGTAATCTTCAAGGTAACACCAACCAAATAAGCTTTGGTTTCCTGATCCCCTCCTAAAGGGCCATTTGACACTTAAACCAAGGGATAACTTGTCCTTAAAGACTCTTTATGAAGCTGTTAAATATTGCTGGGTAAAAACTTCCTCCAGGGAAATGGAAAAAAAAGATCTGCCTCTAGATGCAAGTTCTGTAACCTTGGATACGTTTGTCTGGTCTTATGACTGTGCCCAAGACTGTGTAATGAAGTCCCAGTTTATTTAATCCTAGGTCGTGGTTTTATTTGTACTTTATCTGATTGTATTGGGTTTTATTATCTTTTATTATTTTAATTTTATTGCTTTGTCACTTTTGCTACTGTACTGTTCTATTGTTCTGTGGTGTGCATTTTTGCAGACTCTGTACTTTTAAGTGCGGGTTTATTTCCGTAATCTTCGACCTTTACACAGCACTCTGTTCGACTATGGATATTTTTAAACACGCAGTAGAAATAAAACTGACCGCAGACACAGTGTTTCATCCTGCCAGTAACCAAAGTGCAGGGAGTAAAGCCGGAGGAGACAGCGTGGCCTGCATGTGCCACGCGGGACACGTGTGAACGCGTGAGCTGTAGGTGCCACGTGAGCGTCCTCCTCACCCACGACGTAGAGGCAGCCGTTGAGCTCGCTCACGCCGTTCCCTGCACGCCGCTGTCCCATTTCCCGCACGTCTGTCCATTTGTTGAGATGCGGGTCAAAGCGTTCCACGCTGGAGAGGGAGGCCACGCCGTCGTTCCCGCCCACGGCGTACACGTAACTCTGAAAGGTGCGCGGGTTACAAGCGTGGTAGAGCTGTATTAATGAGACTGCTGGTTAACAATATCACATGCCTGGATTTCTGAAATCCTGTGAGGCTTAGATGGGCCATGCCACACAGTGTTTACAGGTCTTGCGTTCTTGTATATATATATATAATTTAAAAAAAAAAAACTCCAATACCCACGATCCTTTGCGCTTACCCCTAAAGCGACTGAGCCGACCCCTCCTCTGGGAGTGTTCATTGGAGCCACAGCGCTCCAGCGGTCCGACTCAATATCGTACCGCTCCACGTCACTGAAACAAGAGTTATCATCCAGCCCCCCAATAGCATAGATGGGACCACCCAGAGCAGCCAACGCTATGCCCCGCCTACACACACACACACACACACACACACACACACACACACACACGTTTATAAACAAATGCATACACGCACGCAAAATGACATTCAGATGCTACCTGTTCATAGCACTAAAGTGAAGGATACACATGCAGAAAATGCTGGATAAGCTTTTGAAAAAGATCCGAGGGCCCAGCAGTGCGGTGGCTGGCAGGGTTCAGCTACCTCTTGGTGTTCATGGATGCCTTCATCATCCATTTGTTGGTAAGAGGGTCGAACATCTCCATGTTCCCCAGGTGCTCACTGCCGTCATGGCCGCCCACAGCGTAGACCTTCCCTGCAGGGGCAGCCGTGTTACAAGGTGTTCGATCTGCGCTCGCCTTACTGGACATCACAGGACAATCTTGTTCCATCTTTATATGCAAATATCTGACTGCTTAACTGTTTAAAGATGGACATGTATCTAAATATATACACACCCCACACACACACACACACACACATACAGCTCTCTGTTTATTTAGATCTCTATCTTTATATATTATTTTTATTTACATCACACACACACACACACACACACACACACCTCTCCATGTTACACACCTTTCTTCCTCATCTGTGTGGATGTTCTGTTTTTCCTGAAACTGCTTCTCTCTTCCAGTAATCACCAAGTACTGAATCCTTCTGTATGTAATGGTTACAATCCTCTCTTTACAGGCAAATATCTGACTGATTTACTATTTAGAGATCTATCTATCTATCCATCCATCCATCCATCCATCCATCCATCCCAGGCCTCTTCTCCATATCTTTCCATCATCTGTGACACACCTGCACCCCCCCCCCCACCTCCCACTGAGATGACTCCCATTTCTCCCTCCTGCCCTCTCTCACCTCCCACTGAGATGACTCCCACATGCCTGCGTCTGCTGTTCATCTCAGGACCAAAGAACCAGTTGTTCTTGCTGATGGAGTAACACTCGATACTGCGGAAGGGATCCCCGGAGCCTCCCCGGCCCCCGACGCAGAACAGCACACCTGCACAAGGTCAGAGGTCAACCACAACAAACACAAGGTCTCATGCTGTAATAAGCTCCGATATGCTGGACAGTTTTTGTCCAATATCCCAATCCTTGGAATGACACCATTTTTAAATTGAAGCTATTCCAAAATGTGTCTTATTAATTACTTAACAACAGTAGAATTATATGATCATAGATTTCTTATTGAGAATGTCTTAGTTTAGACTGTTAACAATAATTAAAAGTGAACACACTTTTCAAACATTTGGGGCAAACCAACATGAAATTACATAAATACTGAGATCTGCATTATCCTTTTAATACATGGAGGGGAAAAATATTTGCATCAAGCTTTGTGATTGGGCCCCAGGACTCCTCCAGGAAAAAGTCCCATGGGCCAAAATGAGTTAAAGCACAGCTAAGCCCCACCCCATAACCCCCCTGTGACTGGCCCAAGCCCCGCCCCTCTCACCTGCCGTGTGTTTACGGGGCGTGGTGCGGATGGAGTACTCGAAGTCGGGCACGTTCTTGTTGCTCAGGTGCAGGTGGTAGTTCCTGGCCTCGTCCAGCAGGTCTCTGCAGTTCAGGTTCGCTTTGAACATCTCCTCCTTCGCCACGGTGCCAGTGAGGAAGTCCACAGGCAGAAGAGGGAGGCGCACCTGAAGGGGGCAGACATGTACCCACACGTAACTGCCCTGACGTGACTAACACAGTCACTAATACAGTCACTTATCCTTACAAAAGCATCGATAATTGGACCTTTAGCACACAAAAGACAAACAGTCTTCAGACTTGCCATGTCGTGCCTTCAGCACAGCAGCTGTACCATTGGCACCACTGTTTACTTGTGTTTGTCCAGGTACGACTCTCTCACAGCACCCAGAACACAGGTATCTCACACACAGGGATCAACTGATTGATCGCGTTCATCTATTCCCCCATTTTTTCGATCCGTCTTTGTGTGCTCGGCTTAAAATACCTTAAACGCGGAATTTACACAAAAAGATAAATAATTAAAGAACTCTATTCCATGTTCTTGCCATAGTGAGGTTGCTACAGAATGCCAGTCTAACCTGAGACATGATCTTGTCGAGCCAGAGCTCGTGGTGCTGCGGGTTGGCCTTCAGCCACTTGAGGGCAGCGCTGTACACCTGCGTCTCCGAGTGGATGTTCAGGTCTCCGGATCCGAGCAGCGCCCTGAGGTGCTGCGGAGACACGCAGGTGAAATCTTCGCACTCCACCACCTCGCGGAAGTGCTCGCAGGCGTAGCGGTCGGCCATGCCCATCAGGTCCACCCGGTTGTGGCTCTCGGCGAAGGCGCGTACGGCCAGGCAGTTGGAAGGGTGGAAGTGGGTCTTCATGTACTCACAGCAGGCCCGGGCCACCAGCTCCACCTGCAGGATGCAGGCGGCGTAGAGCAGAGGCTGCACGTTGTCCACGTTGAGCGTGAGCCGGGAGGAGTAGGCGAAACGCACCAAGTCGTGGATGGCTTCGCCGTCGAAGTCGCGGATCTCGATCAGATCCTGCTTGGCCTCGGCCATGTCAGAGAGGAACATGGCACGGAAGTACGGGATGACACAGGCCAGGACAAGCTTGTGACAGGAGATGAGCTTACTGCCCACCTAGAGGAGAGAGAGAGAAGAATGAGAAAGAGAGGAGAGACAGACAGGTGAGGCGCAAAGGAGAGGAGGAAGACTAAAAATGAAAAAGGGTTGAAAAAAATTAAATGAAAAAAAATGTAAAACAGAACAAACATGACCAGCTGCACCTGCATCTCTAAAATGTATTACAGACCGTCACAGAATCTACTACACAAACAGAAACTGACTGGAAAATATCTACTAAATAGGTTCAGTTTTCAATTCTTGCCTCAACCTTGTGCTATAAATACTGCATGCAAACGCCCAAAAACAAACGCAAGAAATAAATAAATAACCCTCATCTAGAGACTTCTTTCCCCCACAACCTCAGAGATCCGGTTCGGTTTCCATGACTACCTTGAGCGTGACGTCACAGAGCTCTCCGTTCTCATAGAACTGCCGGAGGGAACCGTGGAAGTCCTTCCAGGCTTCGTGAGCTTCGAACACAAACGAGCCATCCGAGTGGTTTTCTGAGTCCGGCGGCCGAACCGCCACCTCATCTGTCAGCCTGTGCCGTGTCCCATGCTCTGGCACCATGTCTCCTGGTGCCATGGTTACCCACGTACGCGTCCACTCCTGCGGAATAAGGGCAAGATCAGCAAAGTCGAGACGTCTGAACCTCAGGAAATCTAATGGCTCGGTTCTACCAGTTAAAAAGCGCAGCGTGTTTGCGAGTGCTCGTGTTGCAATGCTAAGCACTAGTCATTAACTATTTCTCTCTCTCAAACATTCAAACACACACACACACACACACATTGTGGGCAGGAAACAAAAGGTCAAACTACTTCTGTACTGCAGCATCATCCAAGACTTGACTGAACGCCCTGACGTTCGTCTGCCCTTTACGGGAGCAGCACACAGCAAACGATGCTCTGGTGAAGGGAAGCCCACCACCGCCCTCGCAGTCCTGACCGCTGGGCCTCTACTGAATGAACTCTTTGTTAGACACCATCCTCATCAACATTCAATCGTAGCCTCCTCTAAAGGGAAGCGTGCATCACACAATAAGCTGCTCAAAAGAGACTTTGTTTCTCGCACCAACCCCAGCTCCCTGGACGTAGACTAAGCCAGAGTTTTCTTCTCACGCCTCCCTTTCTGGATCTTCCTAATGGATATGAGGAGAGTGAGAAGAACATTTACCGGCTTCGTAGCTACACAACTTACTGAACTGAAATGGATCAAATGTACTGATATTGGTCCGTTTGCACCTGATGGTACAGCCAGATTCAGCTCATACTAATTTACATTGTGAGCGAATTAACGTAAGACGCTGGATGTGAATACAACGTTTACTAGAGACATCAAACCTTACCTAACCGAGAAAGAAACATTACACAGAGAGAAAGCCTTCTTCGAGAAACCTTTGACCAAATCATTACAAAACTGACTCTCTAGTAGATTTTAAATGTAAAAAAGCTACCTACCTATGTCAGTTTAACGTTTAACCTTCTAAACCAAGTCATTTGACACCTCCACGTCCGGGGTAGCAAACGGCACACTGGTGTTGGTTAGCTAGCAAGCTAGCAATCCTGCTGGTTAGTTAACCACGTTTAATTGTACTTTAATTATCGTAAAGCGTACGTTTACCTGCCTCAATTACAAATACAGTGGTTAAAGATGTCGTTCACAACGGGTCTAAGCCTACAGTCATCCTAATTAACGTTTATCCGACAGCTTGTTAGATTAGTGAGACAGATAGCGTGCTACCATTCATGCACAACACTACTGTTCTCTTTACATGGACTTTTCGTAAAGAGACAAACACCCGCAGAGACAAATAATACGAAATTTACTGATCCTTCACTTCTTGTTGTTTACACTGTTGAATTCGTATTAGAATGTATGCTGTACATAACATTGAACGCTTTACCTCATCTTTGGTGAATCCGAACCACTCCACTTGCGCTGATGACCAGTTTGTTTTCATTGGGGGAAAGTAGTGAAGCATTATGGGAAATGAAGTTTCAGTAGGGTCTCTGATCGTTAACAGATATGGGAGCCCAAATACTTCCACGTAATCTGTCAATAACCCTTGGTCTAATAAGTAGTCAGTTTTCCCAAAAAAAAG
>JAOXYF010000003.1:24237644-24256817 GCA_028565775.1 Sternarchorhynchus goeldii
GAGGTTAAACGTGTGTTCTACAGGTAGTGTTGTGGTGTGAGGTTAAACGTGTGTTGTACAGGTAGTGTTGGGATGTGAGGTTAAACGTGTGTTCTACAGGTAGTGTTGTGGTGTGAGGTTAAACGTGTGTTGTACAGGTAGTGTTGGGATGTGTGTGATGTACAGCCAGTGTTAGTATGTTTGTGATATACAAACATTGTTTGGGGAGTGGGTGTGTTTTCCTTTTGGTTTTCTCTTGGACTGTCCTCCCCTTAGTTAAGGGTAGGGGAACCAAGTTTAATTACTTCTAGTAGATTCAAGTCTTCCTGTCTGAACCTGGTTGCTTTTGAGCGTAATTACTTACTGCAGGTGTGGTTTTGGCTGGGCCCCTAGGTGTGAATTTGGGTGCGGCTGCAACGATTACTGAATTGATAATTAGGACAACTAAGAAACATCTTTAGCAGTACAAACATCCTGCAGTAACACTACATCTACACTGCAAAAAATAAGGAGCAAATAATAAAGACTTTTCTTAAGCTCTTCTCACTTACGTTCACATACGTAACATCTTTCCAGTTTGTATGTATTTCTCCGTTCCTCTCTGCTTATTCCACAGATCTGCCCCAATTTATCTCTAACATCATTAACAACTCCTCATTATTGATATGTACCCAGTGCATTCAAGACCACCACAGTGATAACAACCCTAGAGAAGGCCATGTTTGACAGCTCTGACTCAAGCAACTGCAGACTGGTATCACTCCCTCTCAAAAGTTCTTGCACTAGCAGTCTATAACCCATTATGTCTTTTCTTCACCCAGAACCAGCTCCCAGATCCGAAACTGTCTGGTTAAATCTGTCTGGGATATTTGGGATCTAGGTTAAGAGAGGTATAAGGTCTACATTGTATTTATTTAAAAACAGTTATTTTGCCTCATTTCAACAGCTTTCTGATTTGATTAATCTCCCCAACTCTTTTTGTTTAGAAATATCCAAGCGTCGGATTATAAAATCTATACTGGATTTCACATATGCTCTACCCCAGTCTCCTACAGATACTCTCTTTAAAGTTTCTTCAGTTTAATAGAAAGTTTATATTACTTTTTTGTACATTAAATGATGTGATCTCACCACTCTCTCTGACATGACCTTTAAAACTGTGTGCTAAGAATGTGGATGTGGAGTTATTAGATAAAAATATCACTGTTCAACTGTGTAGTTATAAATATTATTAACATATTTGTCTTTCCATGGTCATTTTAATGCATGAGTGAAGAATACAGAATGTGATTCAGTATACGGCTCTTTCTCAACAAGCACTACGCACTTGGTAATGGGGCAAGACAGTATCTTCAGCAAAATGTTTGCGTCAGGAGTGTCAAACTGGTAGGCACTGGGAATTCTACAGTAAAGGCCCTTCTTACCAGTGCTTAGACTACTGGGAAAGAGAAACGTCGTGTATATGGACCACTGTTACACAGAGCCGAGCTGTCTGTGAGCGTACAGAGAAAACCTGGGACACTGTGGAGTATGTTGGACACCACACTGGCTGGCTGTGTCAGATACCAGCAGTGTAGGTTTTGAACACTCTCTGGCACATAATGGGTTACAATGAACCCAATAGCATTCAGATTATGTTACTATAATATCATAATCCTTTGGATTGGGTTACAGATACATTTTAATAGGTAATCTATAATGTCTAAAGGACCATAAAACTCCTAAAGGCAGAAGACAAAGGTGTGGAACAAGGAGAACCTGTCAGTCAGGGCACTGGCAGTGTTTTCCAAAGGAAACGCAGGGTTTTCAGTTTTGAATGATGTGTCTAGTGTACTATGTTTAGTGATTTTGTAAAGTGTTGCATGTTGCACGTGAGTAGATAGTCTACACGGGTTAGTTGTTTCCAAAATTGTTTTTTTTTTAGCAACAACAAAATGAAGTTACATTTTCAATGAGCACTGAGATAAGGATAACCAGAAGGAAAACAAAAACATGAACATTTTATATTCAGCCGTTAACTTTAATGCCCATTTAGCAGGCGTCCTCGTGCATGGGAGCTATTGGCGTCCTCGAGAAGCCGACGTGAGCATGTTGCTCATGCGTGCACAGACTGGCCGTGAGCTCGGACTTGCTGCTACAACTGCGCAGTCTCACAGCGTCCATTTGTCGGGCTTCTTTCAAGACTTCAACACACACACACACACACACACACACACTTCTTAGAACGATAACAGGTGTCATGTGTCCAATATTGACACTGAACAGTGGTGGCTGAGATGAGTGGAAATAGCGCGAAGAAACTAAACACATTTCCAAGAAACGCCGAAACGTTGCTGTCGCTCTCTTCCAACATCGCACAACAGTGGTTTGGGTTGCATTTACGAGAAACACAAATAAACTATGAGTCAGAATACTTCGACCTCTCAACTTGCCGTTAACGTTGATTGCGTTGATCATTCGCTTCATTGTCACGTGGTTCAGAAGCCTTTTGTCGACTAAAGCCAAATCCATTACCAGCGGGGAACTAAACTGAGCTGTTCGAAGCTTTTTTAGAAAGCGATCCGTGAACTGCAGCGTTTCGCAGAATCTATCTCTGAAGAAAAAAAAACACGCAACCCACTCTTCAAGTGTCCATTAGTAAACCTGAGCACTGAAATTAGTATCCGTATTAGAGGCCTTTTTTAAATCGAAGCGCAATTTAATTTTTGCAATTGTATACGCGGTAGAGCGCCTACCTGTACGGAAAAGGGTTGAATCTGGTGCCGTACCGCGAAAAGCGCGGCGCAGGAGTGTCGAGGTTGCACGTGCGAGTTACCTAATATCACGAAGACGTATGGGGAAAAATCGGGAAACAGTACATCAGTTGTTGGCTACATTAAGAAAAATAGCTGACTGCTTCCTATCGCATTATAAGACTAACTGCAAAGCACACGTGCCTTGGACATCTAAACAACGCACGGCTTTTGATGAAGGCTGATTAAAATCAGATAAGGAGAAAGTCATGATGTTGCGCACTTGTACAGCGGATTTTGGCGCATTCATGGCGAAGACCGGCGATGTCGGGACACCCGCGAGCAGAATTGAACGTTCTTTAAATGTTACGTCACAGTTAAGATCGTGATTAGTGTCGTGCGCTTCGACAGCGCAGCGCAGCGCGCAAACAACTGATTAATAACCCTTAAAATTCGCTGGCTCAGGCAGTAACAGCACTACAGACAATATAGATTACAGTCCTTAAAAAATAATGCAACAAATGTTGATATGTAACATGCATTTAATACAGGAAAATGAGACTGAGCAAAGTCCAGTACTGTACAGAGATTTTCAAGACAGATTGAAACAAAATATCACTCCCTTGACATAACAGTCCATACAGGTCTTTCTCTCAACTGGATCCGTCATAAGAGTGTTTCAGAATAAAAAACAAAACAAACAAGGGGTACAAGAAGAGAGTTGTAGAAAAGAGAAATCTTAAATTTGAGAGGCTACTTGTGCTTCCTTTTCTTCAGAAGGGCGTTTCTGAGACTAAGCTGGAAGAAAGGAGCAAACACAGATTTCAGCCTGGAACTGCACTGTACGAATGATTTTAGCATAATCTTTAAAATGGTAAAGTGATCTTGCTCTGAAAAAAATTCTTAAAGCTAATGAGATCTGTGCTATCTAGCTATTACAATGTTGACACAAGGCGGCGCGTTTACACAGTAGGGCCATTAGAAACGCCCCAGAACTACACAAACACTCTTCTACATGCATTTTGATACCATTTTATATGAGGTACACTAGCTGGTTTCTGCTCTTTGCAACTCCAAAAACAGTGGTATAGTATTCTAGTACCTGTTTCTCTCTGAAGGAGCGTTTCCCTTTGGTCCGGACATTCTGACTCTGCCTCATCATCATGAAGTTCTTCTTCTTCTTCTTCTCCTTGTTGCTGGTGCTGGCGAACGGATTCAGTTTGCACTTCTTCCTCACAAAGTCCTTCCTGTCTGTCCGGCCAGCCTGGGAGGGTCAGAGACGGGGCTTAACTTGCATATTTAAAAAGAGCCTGGGGACATTTGTTAATGGACACAGTTGGTTACGGTGGCCTGCGAGGTGGCACGTTTGTTCCCCAGTCCTCTCACCATGGCTGTGGCCAGCCTGGTCTCTTTGTCAGATTTGGGTTTCTTGTGCAATCGCTCGATGTCTCTCAGCGTGAGCAGCTCACCTCTGAAACACAACATGCACAAAGGCACTTTACTTCAGTAACCACATACAGTAAAATACAGCTGTGTGATGGAGTGAGGTGGAAGGGTCCTCCTGTCCCGAACCTCTCCGGGTCCTCATCACTTTCTGCACTCTTCCTCTTGTGACTCTTCCCAGGGGCTGCGTTCACGTCTTTGGCCATCTGAGCCAGACGGATCTTTCTGAAGTCGTCCTGCGTGAGGAGGCGGCTGGCGCTCACTGCTGCCGCTTTGACCTTCCTCTCCTCCACGGGGACGCTGTGGAGCTTCTCCGCCTGACGCATGAATGAACGCGCGCACACGCAAAGACAGTCACACAGATGGACAATCACACACACGTAAAAGATGCCCAACATTCCAAATCAACAAGAATCATATCAACCAACAGAACTGGGTGTATGCGGTCCTCACCACTTCCTCCTGATCTTCATCAGAAGAATGGTGCACGGTAACCCATTCCCCATCTTCATCACCACCACTCATGCTGGCACTCTCCCAGCCATCTGCATAAAAACAGCGTTAGTCAGGAAGGTTAAATCCTTATTAAAGTGGTCCAGTGGAGGCTCTCTCCAAGCCTCCAAGCCAACGCCTCAGGGCGCCCCAAGTCTGTGTTCCCTTCTGGTTCTGTCCTTTTAGTTGGGCTGAAATAGTCGAGTGCTGGAGCTGATGCCACACTCCAGAAATGTTTACATTTCCTGTATTCCATATTCCGTATTCTGCCTCCTACTGATCCAGACACGGATGGAGAATCAACCGGCTGTTCCAGCCCCTCGTCACCCCTGACAACCCCCACCCCCCGACACACACTTTCAGTGGTTGATCACCTTCGTCATCATCTCCTTCAGCTTCGTCTTTCTCCAGGTCCAGGACCTCAGCTCCAGGGATGTAATCCTTCACCTCTAGCTCTCCGTAGTCCTGGATCCTGGCTTCTGCAGATGCTTCGGTGGGTTTACCCTGGCGACAGAAAAGCGAGCCACATTAAAGCGGCATACTGTGGTAACAGACTGATTCGATTAAATGAATGAACGAGTGAGTCATTTGCAGAGTGAACAAACAAATGAACAGACAAATGAGTGGACAAGCAGCAGAATGAGAGTGTGTTTGTGTTCTTGATCTGCCATAGCTCACCCTGTCTTTCCTATGGAGCATGTGAGGATTGAGGTCTCTGAAGAGCTGAATCAGAGCTCTGGCAGACATCATCACATCTACACAGACAGACACATCAATGCAGACTCCACTCCCAGCTTCAACACACTACAGAAGAACCAGACATTAAAGCTCCCATACTAGACTGCTACACAGGTGAGAGTCCATTCATACTTTTGTCTTTATGAGACTTGTACTGGGCGAGGTCCTGGAGCAGGTCTTCTGACATACAGAGAGGACAGCGTGCCACTACCTCCTTAATAGCATTAATACTGAAACACACACACACACACACACACACACACACACACACACACACACACACACACACACGAAAGACAGGGAGAGAGATGGAGAAGAGTGAGAGATTTTCTCTGACCTTGTCAATAGCAATAGGTTAGATGCATACACAGGTAAAACATAACCCTGATCACAATAATGCTGAGAGGGAGACTAGGGAGAGATGAACGTAACACTAGTGTGTAATGGAGAGCCCTACCCAACTGTCATGACTTCTCCTGAATTCCTGTCCGTGACAAAGTTGTTGGCGATGGTCATAACCAGTGGTTCGATGATCTGTGACCGGGACAGAAGCAAAAAGGAACATAAATCTGTCCTGAAGTGTGTGTGTGTGTGCCCCTCCATGTTGGGAGAGCTGCATTTTTACTGTGTGCTTTAACAAAACACGCGTCCCCTTCTTGTTATGTACTCGTGTTTTACCTCAGGCGGCACCAGCTGATGAGAGGCCTGCGCCGCACACAGCAAGATCTTCGTGACCTCTGAACTCAGAAAGAAACAGAAGAGCGGCAGCAGCACAGGGCCAGAACGTTAGCCTTGCCCAGAACAACACTGCAGCTCACGCATCTGAGAGACAGAAGCTGTAGAAGGCAGGAGGGGAGAACGAAGCAGAGCTGTGGAGAAGGTTGATCTTTACCTCTCTGATGAGGCTGCAGGAATCGCTGCACAAACGGGTAGAAGTTGAAGAGGAAGAGCTGTGGAGATCACAAAAAACAAACAAACAAACAAACTCGGATCTCATCACATCTACTTTGCTGGTGATTTTTAATAAACAGTGGATATTCAGTATATTGTAATATTGCTGACAGAACATATTTGTAATGAAAGCATCTATTTGTTTGCTTATTTTACCTCATGAATTCCCACAAGTCTGGAGATGAGCTCCATGATCATGATCTTGACCTCAAAACGTTCTTTAGAACTTTCCACCTGCTTCAGGAGCTTCTCTGCAAAGTCTTCAACATAAACGTTCAGCTTTTTAGAAAGAACTAACAAAAATGACAGAAAGAGAAAGCAGTAGGTGAAGTTGTTGTTGGATGGTGGGGCTCTTACCTTGGGGGTCGTGGATCAAGTGTATGGCAGAAAAATTAAAGACCTCAACCTTCTTCTTCTTCTTGTGTTTCTTCAAAAAAATAAACAAGCAATTATTTGAGTATTTTTCCCATAAGCTCCGTCACGCAGCGGCTAAGTACAAAAATACCTTCAAAACTTTCATGGCTTTTTCCAGCTTCTTCTTATTTTTGGAAGACTTCTTTCCTGTAGAGTACCGGACCATTAGATCCCTGGCTGAAGGGTTCTCATCCTGGAGATGACAGGTTAACTCAGTCAATCGGTCGGTGACACGCTGAGCAGGGGCAGATGTTCTTGAGAGGATTCAGACTAGTGTTTTACACAGGGAAGAAAGTGGGGAGGCTCCCACAACAGCTGGTTATAATGGTTAGAATCTAAAATGTGAGAGACATTTGAGACACTTTCTTAAAAACACAGTAGTGCAGCAATAAATGCTGCTTCTTCTTCCTTTTTAAACTTTATAGTTTTTTTTACTTTTTCAAAAAGTCAAAAGGAAGATGAAACTCTGACTCTGGAGTTCAGAAACCTACTGCACCTCCGAGTCAGAGTCACTGTCCTTCTTCTCGTCCTCGTCTTTGCCCAGGAAAAACTTCAGCGCCGCCACGAGAATCTGCTCGCACGCAAAACAAAAGAAATCTAAACTCAAATTCAAATATCTCCACCGGCTCCGAAGAGCAAAGCGTCAGGGAGCGCAGAATCAAACCTGGTGAAGCAAAACCAGCGAGTCCTTCTCACCTTTGTGACTTTGGAGAAGCAGGCCGTGGTGATGACGTTCACAGTTTTGGCATCATTCCTAAAACGGTGCTCACAGAAACGACAACATATCATAGACGCACCCGAATAAGCAAATATATAGCGGGTTCAGTATTCCTTGGGCTCACATACAGAAAATCATGCAGGTCATCCACATCGTATGATTTTGCGCATGGATACAGTGTAGTGCACAAACCCTTCCTCACCAAATATTCCTTTTGTACAGCTCCACCATCACGTCTAAGGAAATCTTGGCTGCAACAGGATTCGAGTCCCTCAGCATCGTGTACATAAAGTTCTGCAGAGTCTAAATTAAAAACCGAACACGTGGAGTTTAACGTGGCTGCCGTGGAAACCCCACCCTGGTCTGTTCAGAGCTCACGGAGACTCACTGCCGCATGATCCCGAGTGTAGAAGCCTCATCACTCACCGTGTTCAGCTTGTTGTTTTTGTGCTTCGCGTTAATATTTTTGATGTCCGTCACAATGTGTGTGTAGAGAGTCTGTGGGGGACAGAGACGAAGAGAGAGAAACAACGCCGTCTCAGCGGGAGCAGAACCTCAGGGATATCAGCCTAGCTGGTCTTTTGGAGGAGTACATGTCAGTTTGTACACATCACCATTCTCAAGAGCTTGTCCTGGCAGCGAAGCAGCTCAAAGAACAGCTCCAGAAGGCTTGTGGGTTCGATCAGGTCCTTGTTTCTCAGAAGTATCAAGGCTTTGCAAAAGGTCTAAAACCAACAGAGAGAGTGGGGCATAAGGACAGGGTTAGAGCGTTGGGGAACACCCACACAAAATATTTGAGTGATTTAAATTATACATTACACAAGCACATCCATCCACCCATCCAACTGATTGGGGTGTATATTATAATCTGATTATAGTCTACATTGATCTACATTTACATTTATGGCATTTTATCTACGAATGGCAAAACAGCAAACTTACCATTCTGAGGTCTGGTTCAAGCACTGTGTGATGATTCAACAAGAGCTCAGTAAGTTCTTTGGGGAAATTTGACAGCTCCGCCACATAGCAGTGAGCGACCTTTTCGATCAAAGCACACGGCAATGATTATCGATATACTGACTACACTTTAGTGGTGTAATTGTACAACACACTATGAAGAAATTATGGTCCATACCTGGGCTAAAAACATCACCAACTCGCCCAAATCTTTGTTTGGTTTATCTGGCTGGTGTTTAAAAACCTGGATATTTGACTGGTAGTGACGAAACTGCTGCAAGAACTTCACAGACAGCACATAAAACCGTTCATTTTAAAAGCAGAGTACATTGAGTAAACATTAACACGAATATGCTAAGAACTTCGTTAGCTGCAGAGCTTGTACTTAGGATAATCAGCAGTTATTACAATATTAATCCACTAGCAAAGAGCCGTATAGTTAGAAATGTGTTTAACTTTATTTCAGACTAATTAAGATTATGGATCGAAACGTTATCGTACAGCAAGTTAAGGATGTTGTATCACAGGGCTAAACTTGCAAGTTGGCTACACGGACTAGCTCACCTCCTCTGTGTATGACTTCGGATCCCTTTTAATCAGATTTTGCAGCTGGGGCAGATTTGTCGGCAGTTTGTTGCTGTGTCGTCCCGACATGGTTTTACAGTTGCTTAAACCTCTCTCGTATATAAACAAAACTAAACGTAACGATTACACCGACTTCATTAGTAATAACAGCGTGGCTCACAAGGAAATCGCCATATTGTCAATGACGTATGCGGAGTGAAATGTCACGCGAACACGCGCCCGAGCGAGATCTGTGTAACGCGAGGAACAGGAGCACAGAGACTGTACAATAAAACATGGCAATTTAAAGTAACAGTAGTACAGATGGCCTTAACACGGGACTCATAATGTCAGCAGGTTGTTGATACAAGCGTATGCCCGAAGATTAACAGTTAAATAACTAAGTAACAACGAAGTAACAACGAATTAAATAACTGTAACAGATGCAAATATGTACACTTCGGTTACATATACAACCATATAACTATGTAACGCCATGTCACTGTAGTAATAATAATGTTGATATACTTTAAAGACGTTATACGTTTTTTTTATTCATAGTGTTTTTTCATCTGACAAAACATTCTATTAGTTCATTATCAACATGAACGTACAGGTGTATTTTCGTTTATTTAATCTACGCAAACGAGCAGAGGGGTGTAGTGTCTTGTGTTAAGTGACTCGAGTGAAGTGTTATTTAGGTTTAAATGTGAAACCTTTTAAATCTATTTGCACCTAGATATTATATTCTATATTATATTCTAGATATTATACCCATATTATACCCAGCTATTATATTCTGAGGTGAACACACTGAGCCGGGAAAGGTGACCTGGGGAGGGTCAGGGTCTCCTATATGTCAGAAGGTCTAACAGACAGGCTTCCTGTATTTAGTTTCTCAAATTTAAACAAAGGGTTTCCATATATGGGACTTAGTTTGCTACCAATCCACATATATATTATGGAAGTTTTAGTGGCTTCAGAGGATTTCATATTGGCCTGAAGCCTCTCTCAAACAGTCCTAGCTGCTTGGTAAGATACTGGTCTACTGTATAATAAACTTCTTATGTACAAGCAAGACGGCGTGAGCAGAGTCTTCATCAACATCACAGCATCTCTACTGAATACACCACAGGGGGGAACATTATAAAGGAGGAAACATTTAAGGTATGATGGTCTTTTATTTACAAATTGCAAATTGTCCAGTTTGTAACAGTTTAAACATAAACAATTTCCAGGTGATAAATATGTACATTTTAATTTTATCAGCTACCACTGGCACTGAGCAATTCATAATAGATTTACAAAGCAAATACTGTCATTGTGTTCTGTCAGGCAGCAGCTTCATATTGCTTTAAAATACATGATTTTGTAAAATAAACATTTATTTATCACTTATGATCAATGTTAAAATCTTCCAAGAGATCTATAAAAAAAAAAGTCGTGAAAAAGGGATAAATTATAAAATCAACTCCCCCCCTCGTGGAGCAATCTGAACATACAAAATCCCGTTAAAGACACGTCAAGCGGCATAAGGCAGATTTGATCTGGCGAGGCTGGAAGGAAGTTCTTCTTCGTGTTTTTAAAATCATTGTTGCCCTCATCCCAGGGAAAGCAGAAAGGCACCAGCGGGAAGCAGAGTTCCTACCCAGACATCTTCTCCTCAGCTTGTAAACAACGTAGCACATACAGGATGACTTGGTAACAGAAAATATACTGTTCCTACAAATAAAAACAGTAATAACACTATTATTATTAGTCAAGATTCACAAAAAGATTTATTATGGCTATAGAAAATGTTCTGTATCATCATCATCATCATTATCATTATTGAATGTGTATTATTATAGAACATTACCTCTGTTTGCACCATGCCTTGTCTTTGAAGTCTCATGGTCCGTACAACATCTGAGATATCAAACTACAAAAAATAAAAATAAAAACATCAGTAACAAGTGAATTCTGAGAATGTAAACAACCTTAATTAATTAGAAATGGTTCAGACTGCATCTCTGTTGTACATCACAGACACTCACATCTGCATCTTTGCTAATTAGACCAAGGACCACATCTATGCAGATGAGTGTCCCTGATCGTCCAATCCCAGCACTGCAGTGCGTAATGATGGGCCCTGATTGGTGGATGTGTCTCATGTAGGAGATGAACGTGAGGAGCTGTTCAGGCTGTGTTGGTGTGCCATGGTCAGGCCAGCCTGTGTAGTTTAGGTGCGTCACTCTCTGGATTTCATTGGTCTAGTGGAAAAACAGTAAATGCTTCGGTTTGAGAGGGTTGAGAACAACTATCAAGCCCAAGAATAAATCATGGTTTTCAGCTACATTTTTGGCAACATGACTGCAATACAGAGGCGTTACAAACTCAATCTGAAATGTATTACACACACAGAAGAATGACTCGTTTTGTTTGTAAATGTAGTGGTAAGAGTCTCCAAATGTTCCAAGAATGCTCACATGATCAACCTGATTATACACAACTTTAAATCTGGACCTTACCATTTGATTGCTTTAGTTCAAATTAATTAAACAGAACTGAGAGGCTAATGTAGAAGCAAAGTAGAGTGTGCATGTATGTATGTGTGTATATGTGCAGAAATGCACGTCCAAAAGCATAGCGTCTGCCCGTAGCGCAGCCACCTCTGAGAGCTCCCTGACCTGAACATCCTCCACCTGGATCAAGCGGATGATGAAGTTGTCCAGGTGCTGCTCTTTGACCAGCGTCACCTGCAGCCTGTTGTCCACCATCTCTGCCACGCGCAGCGTGGCCGGCCAATAACGTTGACACTTGACCTTTCCCCCTTCCACTTCCTGGGTCATCATGGCGATAACGTTGGACTTCTGCTCCCACACCATCTGCCAGAAGTCGGCGAGCGTGGTGGGCAGAGGCCCCTGACACGCGATGTACAGGAAGTGATCGTCCTTCACCGGCATCTTGATGAAGTTGGCGTTGATGTAGCCGCCATCTTTGCCCAGGACCACTCTAGTAGTGTCGACTGAAGCAGCAACAAATAATGACATATGATAACTGTAAAATGTTATACTGACATCATCTGTAACATGTTATACTAACATATGATGTCAGTATAATGTTATAGGTTATGTGTGTTGAATTTTACTGGAGGAAAAAAAAAAAAGCCACTTTAATACTTTCTGCACACTGTAATTGTTCTGTTGCTCCAACATGCCCAAGTTCATGTGAAAAATAACTTTGCTTAGAAACAAAGAAAAACAATCCATCGAAACAGTTCCTCTTGAATAAACATGAATTGTTAATGATTCCCAACACCACACTCAGAGTTAAGACACTACATGCAGGTGGGCAGTGATCAGGTGTTTGGACTCACAGGGTACAATGTTTTTATAACGGTTCTTCTTCTTGTTTTCCTGGGTCTGACCAATCAGACAGTCGTCCAGAGGCTGTAGGTTCTGCAGGTTCTGTAGGTGAACAAGCAACGTCAGCAGAACCCACAACACCACGTGACACAGTACAACTAAAATCCTAAAACTTAAACTCAAAACACAACCATGCAATATAAATGGGTATCACCATGGCGACTGGTGGGGGGGGGGTAGCATACAGTTCCAGTGGAGGTTTGGACCCCCTGTCTGACTGAATGTATGTTTTGGTAATAAAGGCATTTTAATCTAATGGACTATATTTGTTTCTAAGACAAATATAAATTGGGAAAGGTGTTGGTCTGTGTATGAACTGATTTTGAAAAGACACAAAATTAATTTTAGATGCACCCTCAGCAAATACAAGTGCTCTGAATGTGTGAGATTTTGATGGAAAAGCATCACAGGTGGTGCCTCATGCGCTGTTAAGAGAACACCAAGAGTGCACAAGTGTCATCACAGTGAAGGGTGGATACTTCCAAGAATCTACAAACTAAGATTAAAAAATATTGACAACAACAATCAACATAATCGCGTGTTTATTGTTTTGTTCCCTGTTTTTTATTGTATAAAATAATAAATAATAAACAGAGTGGGTGTGTCCAAACGTTTGACTGGCACCGCGGGCATCAGAAGGGCACAGGAGGCAGTGACCAGCACCTCAAACTCCTGCAGGGGGACTTTCTGTTCCAGCAAACCCCTCATCATCCGAACCACAGAGTTGAGCTTGGATCCTGTGTACTGCCCGTCCGGAACCACCTTCACAAGGGGCAGGGAGGTCAGCTCCTCCTCCGTGATGACGGGGCCGTCTGGGGCGGATGGAGGACACAGGTTTACACACGGAAGGTACCTCCCAGCATACTGGACAGCTAGACCTGCTGAGGAGTTCACAGGCTAATCCAACACCAGATTCATCAAACTAAACTCTAATCCAACACCAGATTCATCAAACAAACCTCTAATCCAACACCAGATTCAGTCAACTAACCCCTAATCCAACACCAGATTCAGTCAACTAACCCCTAATCCAACACCAGATTCAGTCAACTAACCTCTAATCCAACACCAGATTCATCAAACTAACCTCTAATCCAACACCAGATTCAGAGAACATCTACACACTGGAGGAGGATGCTTCTTTAATGTAAACTGGTATATGCACTAATACTAAATGACACTATAATAGCAATGTCGCATCTATCTACACACAAACTGTGTAGTATATTTAAATCACAAAAAACCTTTGTAGTGGAAAACCCTGGTGAAAAAACAGTGTCTGCCTAAGTGAAGGTTTGTTCAGTTATGTAACAGCTGTCTAAAGACTAACCTTGAGTAAATTTGGAGTTGATGTTGTCTATGGGGAGCTCATCACTGCCCCATGTGATCTCGTCCTCATCCAGAAGATCAGGAGACGACTGTAGGGAACTGAGGAGACCCAGACAAACCCAGTGAAGATTCACACATAGGAAGCAGGCATTTGTGTGTGTGTGTGTGTGTTTACTCTGGAGGTTGTTAAGGATTAAGTGTAGCTGTCTAAAGGCAGGTAATTATATTCAGTTATGCTCCACTGCACCCTGATACACACCCAAGTTTTTCATCTCGACTAAAGCCATGCTGGAGGCAGGGAGTGATTGGACTGCAGATTGGACCCTGTGCACTCAGGCCTTCAACAGAACCTCAACAGTCCACTACAGAACACAAGGTCTTTGTGAGGTGTTCTGCTCTGAACAGGTCTGGATTTCATGTTCTTCAGATGATCATGTTCTTCCAGACTGATTCAGTGAGCTGCCTGTGGGAGTGGCTACCGTGCTGTTTTCCAAGTCAGCAAACAGGTGATGAACACTCCTCACCTGTCGTTCTGTGGGTTGTGCACACTCCGCTCCTTCCACTGGGCCTTCCTCGCCGTCTGGAGAAACAGGACAAACAGGGAGGGTCTGTCAGTAAAGGGTCTCTAGCATCTACAGGGAGGGTCACTAGTAGTTAGGGGAAGGGCTGCACCTCTGGAGAATCCTCAGGAAGAGAGGAGCCATCACAGTCTGTGTCTTCAGACACATCAGTGTCCAGTCTCTTCTCCCTCTCCAGAGAGCCAGCATCATAGTCTACAACACACCCACCCACCCGCCCAGAGAGAGAGACACACACACACTTTAATTCAGCCTTTTTCTACAAACAGTCCACATCATAGTCTTTAATATGGTTACATAAAAATGTACCAAAAAATACAACAAAATTCCCATTTGGTCAATTTTTTAGATACTTGTTTCCAACTCTTTTAGACAGTTTTTACAACACCGTTACTCCCAGTAACCCAGTACACATCACTCATGATTAGCACTGGGCAGCTAAGCTAAAGAAACTGTGCCAGTGTATGCCTGGCTGGCTCACTGGGGTGTGTGAGGTGTGCAGGAGATGCGGTACCTATCGGAGGAAGGGAAGGAGGGTCCTGGGTCCTGTGCACCTCTGCAGGACTGCCGACCTTATTCCGCGCCCCGCTGTCCTCGCTCGCATCTACGGGACACAGGACAACAGAGTCATGCACTCTGCATATTTAGGAGCGTTTTGAGAAAGCACTCTCCGTTTTTACTACGTGTGCACAGCAGGGGGCAGCAGAGAGCCGCTAAATGTCGGGATCCTTCAACGCAGCGGGAAAAGACATCCGATTTCCATGCAAGAATGGAAAAAGCACAGTACAGAGCACTCGGACCAAAGGTACAGTTAAAGGAAGCAAGTTATGTACAGAAAGAACATCTGCAAACGAACCGTTGTGAACAGCGGGAGAAGCTTCTAGAGGCAATTAAACTGTTAAGACCTTTGACAGTTTACTGATGACGAGCGGAGGTGGAGGTGCAGGTGGTACCTGTGTTGCCGTTGCAGGTGCTGGAGTTCAGAGGCAGGAAGCCCAGGTATGTGCTTGGAGTCTGGTCAGGGGGGCGGGACACAAACAGGTCAACCACACCCTTAGTCATCCGGATAGCAGTTACAGCTTTGGAGTGGGACACTCCTGCCATCAGTTCATTATTCACCTAGAACACACACACACACACGCACACGCACACGCACACGCACACGCACACGCACACGCACACGCACACGCACATTAACACATGGTCAACTTTTGAAAGCATTAAATTTACATTTTTTGAAACACAAATGAGAGAGAGACAGATAGAGAGAGAGAGAAAGAGAGAGTCAACGACATAGGGAGGGAGGGAGGGAGGGAGAGAGAGAGAGAGAGAGACACCGTGTGACCTAACTAGTTAATAACAGCCAAACACTTTTCCATCAATCCCCAATAATCCCACATCAGTGGTGAAAGTGCACAGACTCACTTTAAGCAGGCGATCGCCCACTTGTAAAGTCCCATCAGTATGCGCTATGCCTCCAGGAGTGATGGACTTCACAAAGATACCCCTCTCTCCACCAATCACAGAGAAGCCCAGGCCCCCTGCTGGTGGCTTCTGCAACTGCAGCTGAATGATCTGTTCCTGTAGACACAGTGAGGCAATAAGTGAGAGAACATGGTCACCATGATTCACTATAGCCACCTCCTCCCCCACCTCCCCATTAACCAGTTCATGGCATTTGTTCATGACAGAGGGAAAGAAAATCCAAATAAATCCTCTTATAAGCTGAGCAGCTTATAATGAATGAAAAATAACATTTGGAGCTCACCTCAGGTGGACATATGGTCTCCAAATCATGACTATTACTATTGAGATAACCTGAGGGGAAAGAGAGAGAGAGATTAAGAGAACAGACAGAGAGAGAGAGAGAGAGAGAGAGAGAGAGAGACACTGAAACATACAATAGTGCCTGGCAAGTTAAACCAAACAACAGAAAGAAAACATACCGAACATTTACATTTCTGGTATTTGGCAGACGCTCTTATTCAGAGCGACTTACAAAAGTGCTTAGAGATACTTGGAATATCTAGTGTAGCTCAAATAGACCTGGGAGTACTTTCTGGTAGTACTCTAAACTGGAATACTACAAGAAAATAGTCTTATGATTCACAGATACTGAAGACAGAAGGACAGACACCATTCAGAAGGACAGAAGAGCAGCTCACCATTCATACTGGACAAGGTGTTGGCTGAGGAGCTGGCGTTGTTGTTCAGGGCTGAGATGTGGTTCTGATCAGGGTACACGGGCTTCCCATCCCTGCAGACAACGTGGAGTCACCAGAATCCGATCAACACAGATCTCCACGTGGCCAAAATGACCACGGCAACTATCTAAACACCTGTATGGTTCCACACTCTCTGCCAGTGGAGGAAGGCTGAATTAAGACTCTTATCAGGGAGTGAACACATATGTACCTGCGTGGGTGTGAGAGGGAGGGGTAGATCCTGTACGTGTATGATACGTGTGTGCGCGAGAGGGAAAGAGAAAGGCAGTGTCGTTAATCCGGTTTGAGTGTGTAAGTAACCCACCTGCTGGCCTTGATGGTGAGGTCTCTGAGCGAGAGCTCCAGCAGCCTGCGGCTCTCTGCGAGCGTCAGCTCCTGTGTGGGAGCGCCGTTGATGTAGTGGACCAGGTCCAGCTGCTTCAGGCTGCCGTCAGAGGCGACCACAGATCCGGGAACCACGTCCTTGACGTAGAGCACACCCAGACCACTGTCCCTGCCTCCACCTAGCACCAGACCTACACACACACACAGACGGTCTCGTCAGCAACGGGGTCAAGACCAAAGCTTCCACAGAGACCGCCATCCTTTACCCTAAGCATTACCCAGAACCTCCACCGCTGGAGGAGGAGGTGGTTTTACACCAGTGAGCAGCTCTGCTCCCTCCCACTCCAGCCTCTCTCAGTAAATACACTGTAACCTGAAGCCACTACCATTAGTTTTCTATTTGTCACCTCAGACCCCATAATCTCCTTTTCATGTTAAAGGCGTGTCTTGTTTACCCTGAAAGTAATCATTGTTTATTAGCCAGCAAAATACAGTTCTACCTCTCACCAACAGCCAAGAAAATGTATATTTATATATATATTTTTTTTTTTTACATATTTTTGACAAGAAATGCGTGTACAATCTGGGAAAACCATTAATTTAACTTCTTGGTAACAGTTCTGACATAACTGAGGTCTGTGTATAAATCACAACATTTCCAGTAACTAACCAATTTGAATTTGTTTCCATGAACACCATAACAATTACCAAGTGAGTCATTGGGGCACTGGAAGGTGATGTCAGGAAGAAGGTGTGCCTCTATTGGTGGTTTGGGGAGTTCTAAGACACGCCCCACTACTAGATCCACCACTCTGGGTGCAGCTCGCACAAGGTTGACCACCTCCGTGTGACTCATACCAGACACATCAGTGTTATTCACCTGCAGAAAGGGAGAAGAGAGGAAGTGGAAAGACACGTTAACCATTTACAGGTCAGCAGAACCATAAGACAACAAACGCCCCTGGCTAATGCTCATCAGTGAAGACCAAGATGAATTTTGACTGGATTAAACTGCTTGAAGAAGAAGGTTAATACCTTCTAGTCCTTCCTCTTCATTAAAGACCTCTAATAACAGCTAACAGAACCTACACATATTTAAGCACAGTACAGTAGAGCAGAGCCCTGGATGGAGCAGCTCAGCCTGCAGTGTTGGACTATGTCATCATCTTAGGAATGATGTCATATCTGACCACCACCAACAAAAAAACCAGCAGATACTTTGGAGAGAGGGTGTCTGAACAGTACCTTGGCTAAACGCTTGGCATGAAGCTTCACCACATGCTATTAAGGTAATTTCTCACCAATTTTATTCCTTTTTTCATGACCACATGTCTAGTCATAGACTGGTCCAAACATTGTGAGCCTGTAATAGCTAGTGGTTGTTACAGAGCTGAATTTCATTGGTCATTACAGCATTTCTCTGCTGTGTATAGTAGTGAATACTCAGAAGTGGGCGATTTGATCATTTGAAAACACATTGACGATACCAATGCCATATAATGATACTGTGTGTCCATGATTAGAAGCTTAGGTATGGAACAGACACAACGCAATAACACTTATTATATTAAGATAAAAATCACCACATCATAAACATTTTTACTATTACTCATAAATAATTCACCATGAAGTGAATAGTTTTGTTGAGTTTTGCAGTGTGCTTTGTGCTGAGCAGAGCAGCTTGTGTGTGTGTGTGTGTGTAGCCCATGTGTGTGGTGAACTTTTACCATGATCATGCGATCTCCAGGCCGAAGCCTGCCGTCTCCTTTAGCAGGATCCTGGATGATGTCATGAATGTAACAGCTCTGGTCTCCTCCCCTAGTTAGTGTGAAGCCCAAGCTTCCTTTATCAGACTTCACCAGAGAAACCTTCAGCTCCGCCTCCTTCAACACCAATCAGAAATCAACCAAACTGTCACAAGACGACAGTCTTCACCATTTCCAGTTCCATGTCTTTCTTACATGAGACCACCTCATGTTGAAGTACAGATTACATACACAACACAGGATCTACACAAACTCACATCAGCCAACGGGGCTAACATTTACAGTCTGGTTGTGCACCTATTAAGATGAGCTGCTCAGCAGGTCACAGACTTACAGGCAGGTAGTCGTCCACGCCTTGGCTGTGCTCCTGAAAGGCATTGCGGATGGGGTTGTGATGGGGAGGGGGAAGCGGGTCAATACTTGGGCTGATGGCGCCTCCCTCAGGACGAGGCAGGGATGATTTCAGCTCCAAGAGAAGAGGGGGAGAGGAGAGGGGCCTAGAAGAGGTGAATTGGAGAGGGAGAGAGAGAGACAGGGAGAGGGAGACAGAGAG
>JAOXYF010000003.1:24264131-24274171 GCA_028565775.1 Sternarchorhynchus goeldii
CTACACACAGCCACCCCCCTCCCACACACCTAGACACACAGGATCAAGATAAACGCATTTCTCTGCACCATTAGTGTAGAATCATCCTACCACTGATTCCTATAGACAGGGCAGGGCTTGATGGCAATCCAGAACTGTGGATACTAACGCCTACAGAGAATCACAGGGAGAGAGAGAGAAGAAAAAAATACAGGAAGAAAAAGGGTAGAGAAAGAGAAGTGGGGGAGAGAGACAGAGAGAGAAAAACACACATCAACACATCTCCGATGTCCACGGCAAGGATGTGGTTCTTCTAAACACCCTGATAACATCTCCGATACTCAGGTCATTCCACAACGTCCAGGGATTGTGGAATGAAATGAGTATCGGAGGGAAAACGGTTGCCTGAAATGCTCTTGGATGCCCAGTTACTGGAGAACACGAGAACTAGAGGACACGAGAACTAGAGGACATGGCCCAGCTGGGTTTGAACAGCTACAGCTTGGGTTTATAGCGACATTCTTGAGGTGGACCACGGAATATCAAGTTAGGCTACCATGGAAACATAACCGATAACTGTAAACACAAAACAAACAAACAAACAAACATCAATATTACATGTAAAGTGAGAAAGAAAAAAATGAGGTGTCCATCCAGGAACGAGGTGTCGGAGAGGGTTAGACAAAGGGTTAAAGGTAGTCAGACAGACTTCCTTCCATCTGAGAAAAATGACAAAGTCCTACCACCGTTCTCTTTCAGAGAGGGGGGGGGAGAGAGGGAGAGAGAAAAGGAGAGAGAGAAAGAGAGAGAGAGAGAAAGATGGAAGAGAGCAGCAATAGAGCACGACACACTGGGAGACACCAGAGGAACCTGGTAATGCCCTGCCCATCAGAGTGGAGGGAGCAGAGACCGACGCTGGGAGGGTGTGTGAGCGCGCTGACCTTCGACATACGCCCGACCTCGGTCCTCACACGAGGAGTCGCACTCCACCTTGTGCCTCCAGCTGGGAGCGTCCGGGGCGCTGCCACCGGGAGAGAAACGATGGAGAACAGGACAGAGCAATCAGCAGCAGAACATGAGCAAGCGAGATCCCCCCTGCTCTGCTCGACCTACAAAATCAGCGCTAAACCTGAGACTGTGTGATATGGGAGTGTGTGTGCGCGCGTGGGTGTGTGTGGACAGTGCTGGGATCTCATCAGTAAGACTGAGATGATGATGCAGAGATCAATATTATAATAGTAAGTTCTTACTCTCTTGTCTACACACCTTGGAAAAGATGCAGAAGCTTACTAACAGGTGTTGTGTGTGTGTGTGTGTGTGTGTGTGTGCGCGCGCTCACCCCTCACACGGCCTGTTGATGGTGATGGAGTCTGTGTCAGAACTGGCACGCTGGTGCATCAAAGCGATTGGCTGCAGTTGAGCAGAGTCGCTCTGTGATTGGCTACTGAAGGGCATGATCCTGTGTTCTGGGGACTCGGGCAGCTGACCCAGGTTGTGATGGGAGCGGCTCTTCAGCCTGGGGTTGGAGTTGGAGCTGAGCCCAGGGAAGGTGGCCTCGTCTGGGCTGGACAGGCGTGCTGGCGCACCTCTGGTGAGCGCCAGCTCGGAAGCGACCTTCAGAGTCTCAGGGTTGGATCGGGAGCCTAGTGTGCTTGGGACCAGGCTGGCCACGCTAAGAGTCCTCCCCATGCTGTCTGGATCCACAGAGTACTGTTGCATATTCAGAGGGGAGTTCTCTGGGGGGGAAGAGGGGAGAGGAGGAGAAAAAAGACGATCAATAACAGCTAATAAAAAAAAAAAAAAAAAAAAGACAGCAATATAAAAAAGATGCATCAATTTTGCCACTAGAGGGAGCTATAAAATAATAATAAAAAAAATCAAACAGGAAGGGGCGGGGCATACGGCTGATCCCCAACCAGCTTTTCAGCTATTTTCTTTTCTTTTCTATGCTGGTTAACAGCACTGCAGGTTCCACTAACATGACTGCAGAGATGTGAAGGTGTTGCTTCAGTGCTACTAAACCACAGACTGCAGAAGAATGAGAACTGCCTTAAAAAAACAGTTTAAAAACGAGACAGAAAAATGAACTGATAAAGCAAATGAGAATTTAAAAAAAAAAAGAAAGAACTGATGTGTGTCTGGAAGTTGTGTGTATTGTAAAGTGCCCTGCTAGAAAGGCGCCATGTAAATCGAATGATCATTCCTTGCTCTGTTCTGGGACGCCGGCATTGAGCTGCCACTGCTGTGGGTGGTGCAGGTGGAGCAGTACCGAGCTCCTGCAGCTCCTGGTTGCTCCGCCGGGCTTTCATGTGCAGGTGGAACTTATGCTGGGCGGAGCACTGGTGCAGCAGGTACTGACAGGTCTTCTGGCTGTCTGTCTGGAACAGGTGCTTGATACCATCTGATGTGTTCTGCAGGCATATCTTCTTCTTCTGCATGTGTGTGTAAGAGTTTGTTTTACGAGGGTGTCAGACTGGAAATGTCATATCCATCTTCATCACATTAAGATGATTTGTTCCATCATTATGTTATTTGTCAACATACATGTGCGCCTATCGATATCTATCTACCAATCTAATATCTTTATATATATTATTTCTCAGTATCTTTATTAAAACAGAAACGCACGCACGCGCGCATGCACACACGCACCCACCACGCTCCTCCCCCACTGTGGCACTAAGCACATCTAGAAGTCTTTAGCAGAGACTGCCCTGAGGTGTCTGAGTGATCTTTTGGTATATTATAACAGGCTTTAAGAGACTTGAAGAGAGACAGGTTCCTATTACTGTAGATTACAAAAGATACTGTACTTCCTCAGTGGTTTAAGCACAGTGCTTTTGATAAGCACTTGTACAGCTGATGAAGGACCTCCGTCCTGTTTTTTTGGAAACCTTGTACACTTTAAACATTTTTAAATACTCTCGTTTATGTTTATACACACACACACACACACACACACACACACACACACACACGAGTAAATTAGAATTGGTATCTACAAACAATATTTTCAATTATATGTCGAGGTTGTAAAGGTAATTAAATTTGCATGTGCCAAACATGTATGACTTACAGAAAAAGAGATCTTCTTGGTCTCTCTCCAGGGGAACCTCAACACTGGGGTTCGGTTTCCATTCAGGACCTCAAAGATGAGAACACCCTTGGAGTAGACTCCCAGCAGGATGCCCGTCTGTGACCTCTTTTCTGGTAACACGCGATGGAAGTGAACACCGTACTCAGTCAGTCGCTGGGACACCTTCATCAGAGAGAAGCGCCACATCACCACATGACTACGGACTCTCACTCTCACCAACTGCAGTTTCTCCATCACAGGCCACTTATTCCAGAAATCCCCCGAGCAGTGGGAGGCCGTGGGCCCACGGATGAGTATGGCTTTGTTAGAGCACCGAGCGGCGTTCGAGTCAGCGGCCGCAGGTGTAGCAGAAGTACCTTGAGAAACTCGAACTCGGCCTCCTCCTCCATGGCTCCGTAATACGTGCTGTGCAGTCTGGCGAGATCTTCTTTAATGGCGCCCTGTTCCAGCTTCTCCGTGGTATATGCAGGAACATAATGCTCTGAGCGGAAGTACGTCTTTCCATGGAGCTGCCAGGAATAACGAGTAAAACTGCCAGCATTTAACAGATCCAAAGCAACACAAACACTCTAACAGACCTTTGTTCTCTTCCTAACAGACTGATTAAAGGTTTGGTCAGTGTTCAGATTTACTGGAGTTAGTGAGTGTGATCCACCGTGATGCTTCTCATTGTGGGTTGGAAGCCAGAAACCAGGTATCAGAACATTGGGCATTTCAAACAAAGATTTTATTCCTCCCAAAGATCTATCAGTTTAGAGAAGAGCAGTCAATTCATTACAAATAACTTTACTAGAACTTCCCTGTTGGTGTACGGCGTAGCGTGAGAATTTCTCTTAGCCACATCTAAGCCCTTTAACTGGTCCTCTGGTGATGTTTACCTCAGGCTGATAGTCCCCAACCTCGGCCTGCAGTGCCAGAGAAGCCAAGAGCATAGCGTTCTCAGTGTCACAGCGCATCCGCTCCTCCAGAATATCCTTCCGCAACTGCAAGTAGTACTGGTGTTTGGTCATGGCATGCCTTGTAAACAAAACAAAAACAACATTAATTCAGCACACACGGTACTATGGAGTTAAAAGCAAGATTTTGAACTGTTCAAGCTTTTGAACTGTTCTCAAGCCCAGTCCTGGAGAAGAGTAACACAGCACATCTGCTCACATGTGAAGATCAGCAGAGCACAGGAAACGTGAGTGCCCGTGAACGTGAGTGCACGTGAGCAGCTCAGATGAGTAACAGAGTGCAGCACACGTTTCTGCATACGAGTGGGTGAACAACACGTTTTTGCACGTGAGCACACGAGAACGTCAACAGCATTGTTCATGACGTACTGGATGAAGCTCACGTCCTCGTGGAAGAACTTGATGCGCAGAAACAAATTGAAGTTCACATCGGTTCTCTTCTTCTTGGGGTCCTCCTTCCAACCACCCGGGGCCTCTTTCGAGAGTCTGGCGTCCGAGTCGATGAAGAAGAACTCATCACCTAAAACAAACAAGCAAATATAACTCGTACCTGCTCATCTCGGATCTATAGATGAGTCAATTTGCTAAAATAAACAAATAAATAACAAAAGCTGTTATGAAAGTGTTGACGTCTCACGCACACACACTGCAGGTGTCTCACCTATGAGGGTGGCCAGGCCAAACAGGTGGTTCTCCACCAGACCCACATGGGCCACCACCATGTCCAGCACATCCTTACACAAGGCCTTCACATCACATGTCACCTCCAGCCTCTGGCCGTTCAGCAGAACCACACACACCTTCCGCAGGCTATCCTCCACCTTAGACCGCTTATTCTACACACACACACACACACACACACACACACACACACAGAGATGTTACTCAGTGCAGCAGGAAGCTGAGCAGATGATGTGTACATTTAACTGAAAGCATGTGTTTTACCATTATAGACACAGGCACATTTAAAACAACACACGGCTCACTGGCCATCTTCACAAACTCTGGACCAAAGAAGTTCTGCAAAGAAAGATACTCAGGATCATTGTTGATAAATACAATAATGTATGCAAATAAAACAGGGCAAACAATTGCACAATTGTAGTGAAAAGACTACAGACTCCATCCTGTACCAAACCTAATTCTGTCTGCAGTGGTGGTGTGCAAGTTCAGCATTTAATTTTACTGATTCATTTGATTTTAATATCTTTAAACCCCTCCCCCCACCGATTAATCCAGGGCAACTTCAGCAGGGCAAATACTTCACTCACTCACACACAAACAAACTAACAAACTCACAAACGCAGCCCCATGGCGGCTGCCTGACCTTGATTTTGCGAGGGGTTGCACCGCTCGTGCTGTGCAGGTCAGCGACAGAGGCGCGGGGGTCATCGGTGGAGAGGAGGTTGGCCCGGGACAACCGGACCTGGAGCCGTCGCAAGTCCTCCTCGTGTCTATGCACCAGCAGCTCCGCCCCCATCCGCTCCTCCGGCCCGCCCTCGTACAACCTGCACTCGGAGGGAACGAGGGAGCAAGGGAGTAGGGTTCAGCGCTCGCTACATAATGGGACGCGCCCCACTGAGGCATTGACTACTGGCCCCGGGGGAAGAGAACCCCACCCACATCGTCACGGTTACACCGCACTGCTGCTCTAAAACGGCTCCCAGCACACCTGTTCCACATGCTCAGTGTTCGAATACCTGATGTAGGTTGCTGGGAGACGAAATGCACCAAAAATCCGGAGAGTCTCCGTGGATCCTGGCGGATGGGGTTAGGAAACACTAACCCAGGGCATCGGTCACTCAAAACCAGGAGAAGTACCTTGTGTGTGTGTGTGTGCACTCATTGTGTCATTTAGAACTTCAAGTGTTCATCTGAAAACTTTGGGACAGTCTCTTCACAGTTACACAAAGAGTGTTCAGAACACTCGTTTCCTTCACTGCTATGTTACCTACAATGTTCCAGTGGAGTTTGAGTGCTTAAGAATTAAGAGGACGCAGCTCGACTCATGAAACAGGATTCAAATCAGCCATCACTGCCATGGTAACAAAGCTTAAATCAAAGCGAGCTCAACCAACTAAAGTTTTTTTTTTTTAGTTTTGGGTTTATGTGAGCAGCTCTCCAAAAACACCTGTATTAACAAACTCAACAATGTCACCATCACAACACAACATCTGCAGCTGTGACTGAAATTGGGAGATTAAGACTAGGGTTAGGATTAGGATTAAGACCAACACTGATGCGCAAGATGGACTGCACCAACATTATCTGAGCAACATTTTAAAATGAGGAGTGATAAAGCGTTTAAACACGGATTCCTTGTGGATGACCTCCATTCACAGGCATGTGCCCACAGAAAGAAGCAGCTGGTTGCCATGGACGACGTGTGGCCTGGCCAGTGCTCAATTAGAGAATGACACTCTAGAACCAATTAACCATCATGACACAGCCAGCACCTGGCAACAGTTTCTATGACAGCACTTTCACAGCTGCAGCAGTATGTGCATTAATGTTATGATGCAGCCACTAGAGGGTGCTGTGGAGGAACAAGAAAATCTAGTAAAGGAAATCTAGTAAAAGCTGCTTTTCTGGACCGATTCCAGGGCAGCTTCTATTTTCTTGTATAATGATTAAAAAGCCCCAAGGGGGAACTGTTGTAACTTGCAAGCCAGTCCTCAGCTCTCCAAATGACAACACAAAACCAGTTAACATCTGCACTAAAACACACAAACGGCTCTGCATGAGCAAGACACAAGTTAATCCCTGAGCCGCCGCACTGGTTCAGCTCACTCAAACCGAGCAGTGGCTTCTGGGATTGGGAAAATCAATGTTGGAGGTGGGGGATGCGTTGAGTACTGCAAGGAGGAGTCCTGCCAGGGAACAGCGTTGGGTGGGAGTAAGAGAGATAACTGGACTGTTTCCCCCTCAGACAGAGACTTCCGAGTAGATTCTTCCTGTGACGCGTTGATCAAATCTGCTTTTAATGTGTCTGCGGTAAACGAGAACTCAGAGCACTGAGTTCCTGTGTGTAGAAGTACATTCAAAAACAAACAAGAAAAGGGCCCTCAGTTCGAGCGAGTCACGAGGTGGGCAACATTCAATTCAAAGATTTTTCCCATACCATCAAAATCCCACACGGAAAGTTCCTGCACAGCAGATGAAGGACCTCAGTCCAAAATGACCTGTTTCTCTGGTAACCTTGAGTACCTCACTGCAATATTGAATATCTCTACTCTCTTACAGCACACAGATGTGTGTATGTGAATATATGTTTGAGTGTGTCTCTGTGTGTCTCAGTACCTGTGTGTCTGTACGTGTGTGTCTCGGTACCTGGGTGCATGTGTGTGTGGGTGTGTGTGTGTATCTCAGTACCTGTGTGTGTGTGTGGGTGGGTGTGTGTGTGTGTGTGTGTGTATTTATCTCAGTACCCGTGTGTGTGTGTGCGCGCGTGTGTATTTATCTCAGTACCGGTGTGCGCGCGTGTATATGTGTATCTCAGTACCCGTGCGTGTGTGTATGTGTATCTCAGTACCCATGTGTGTGTGTGTCTCTGTATATATGTGTATCTCAGTACCTGTGTGTGTGTGTGTGTATGTGTGTGTGTGTGTGTGTGTGTGTGTGTACACATCTCAGTACCTGTGTCTCTGTCCACTGCTGACTTCGGTCTCGGACAGTCCCACCTGGGAACTGAATCGTCTGATCTGATCTGGTCTCCGAGCTGTGTGTGAACAGATATCCTGTTTTCAGCTGTGTGCGTGCGTGTGTGTGTGTGTGTGTGTGTGTGTGTGTGTGTGTGTGCGCGTGCGCGTGCGTGTGTATGCGCGTGTAGGGGACTGTGAGAGTGGTGATGAGGTTAAACTCACTATGCCTGTAATCTGGATCTGAGGACGTAACTGACGGACTCTCACTAGAGGAGCTGTAGTCACTATGGTTACTTCTGTAGGTGTGTAGAGGGTCTGAAATTCAGCAAAACACACAGTTTAACTACATGATGAATTATAACAGCATGAGATCATTTACTCAGTTACACATTTAATAATAAAATAATGTATTGATTTCCATACCCACAATCAGTCAAATGAACTCCAATAAATAGTTGACAAATTTTTAAACAAGCAATAATTGTAGCTAAAAATGTATTAAAAACAAACAAAAACAAAAACACACACACACCCACCCACCTACCCACCTGTGTATTCATAACCTTTGGTCACAAAGTAATTTGCAATTAGTAATCATGAAGGAAAAATAATAAGTAATTAATAACAAGTAATTATCGGCAGGAATCACTCTGGCAGGAGATAGGAGATAATGTACTGGGAGCTCTGGACATTCACAGCATGACCAAATCCTGCACACACTGCAGCAGAAGGGAAGTTAAAGTGTGTATTCGGAGGACACCACCCTGCCTTGTCCACAGGTCAGCACTTCTCACCACGCAGCAAGTTCTCGCAAACCAGAAATTCAGGTCCATGTATCAATCAGAGCTGCATGCTTCACATTCTGGAACCATTTCTCAGGGTCAGGAATTGCGAAATGCAGTTTCTGATGATCACGCAAAGAACGCAAATCTTTTGGCTTCGCGCTTCTGCCATCAGGAAGTAAAGCACGAGGTCAGGCTTCTAAAAAACCCACAGAACCAGTGTGTGGGTTTCACTAGAAGCCCTCATTCTCCACGGATCACAGCAAACCCACTGAACAGGCACGGCCACAAGGGCCGGGAACAACACGAAACAGAACCCATGGCTTTTGATCCTTAACCTCTCAGACACAAATCGCTGTCCACTGAAGAGTTGAGAACAGACAACGTTTTCAAACCCTGAATCCTCAAGGCAGTCGGGGATTTTTGTAGCACTGTTTCTAATCCACGAGAAAGACAATGAAGATTTTGAGAAAAGTGGTGTAAAGGCACACACACACGCACGCACGCACACACACACACACACACACACACTATAGCACTGCTGTAATCTTCCCCTCCTTACAGAGCAGAAGCACACAGGGGCAGTGGCCCGTTCACAGAGCTACGAGACAAGCCTGGAACTGTCCCCATGTACAACACTTTAGTAAGTGGGAGGTAGAACGTGACTGTGTGAGAGAGGTGCGTGTGTGTGTGTGTGAAAGACAGAGAAAGAGAGAGAGAAAAAAAATCAGGTGTGTGTGAGTGAGTGAGTGTTTGCATAAAAGGGAAAGACAAGTGTGTGTGCGCAAATTGGGGTGTGTAAGTTTGTGTTCACATGCACACAGGGCAAAGAGGTTGTGTGTGTGTGTGTGTGTATAATGTTTGTGTGCACATGCACACAGGGCAAAGAGGTTGTGTGTGTGTGTGTGTGTGTGTGTGTGTGTATGTGTGTATATAATGTTTGTGTGCACATGCACACAGGGCAGAGAGGTGTGTGTGTGTTTTGATGTGAAAGAGAAAAGTGTGTGGGTATGAGCACCACTTCCTCTGTGGTTTGTGTTAAGTTAAATCACGGAGTTCAGTGTAATGGCATGTAACAGGAAGACGGCTGATGAGACAAACCCACCGAAACAGACAAAAATAGCAAGAGGACAAAGGAGATGATGACGACCGCAGCCATCGACCGAGACACACGTCACTCACACCAACCAGCAGCACTGTGCTTGCCTGGGTTTGGAAGGCTGGTCCCTCCCACTAGGGGTAGGGGTTCGTGTGTTTTGGTTTTTCCATCAACTGAATGAACGTTTGGTTCACACTGCTTTCAACACAAAGGAAGGCAAGTTCGTTCTCGTCGTGGACTTTGAATGGGTCATTTTGTAAGCTGTGAAGCAGGATCCCCCCCACACACAGAGAGAGGCAATTCCACACAGCCACAGCCCAGCCCAGCCCTCAGCCACAGCCCAGCCCAGCCCTCAGCCACAGCCCAGCCCTCAGCCACAGCCCAGCCCTCAGCCACAGCCCAGCCCTCAGCCACAGCCCAGCCCAGCCCTCAGCCACAGCCCAGCCCTCAGCCACAGCCCAGCCCAGCCCGATGCCACAGCACACA
>JAOXYF010000003.1:24282357-24295073 GCA_028565775.1 Sternarchorhynchus goeldii
ATATATACATACATACATACATACACATATACACACACATATACACACATACATACATACATATATATATATATATACACATACATACACACACGTACACACACACATTATATATATATACTCATTTATTTAATTTTTGCAGCAGGATGATGATTGTGCTGATAAAGGTGATCACGTTCCCAGCTCACGTTCACATGTCCATCTTAAATGTGGTTTAACTGGTGTTCAGCAGCAGCAGGTCCCGCCCCCGAAAATCCCTAGAATCCATCAGCCTCTACATTCACTGGGCTCAGTTCTAATAACCACAGGGTTGTTGTGGTTATGGGCAAAATGGCAACAAACATTCCTCCATTCTTGAACCCCCATCTCTCTCTCTCTGTCTCTCTCTCTCGAAAAAGCTCTTCTTTTCACTGGTCTAAGTGAAGTTCCTGTCTGAGTGAACTGAGGGGCAGTAGGACCCAGCGTGGCGGGCTCTGGGTTCTGAAGGCTAATGCCACATGGACCTGCTAACACAGCCTAATGGGCTTCTGCACAAAAATAATGTTTTGAAGAATAACTGCAGCACAGCCAGTTTTCAAAGACATTACTGCAAACAACGTGAGAGAAATTCCATTCAAGGATGTTTGTCCAAGCAGCGAAACCTTCGTCCTTCTACATTGCAAAGCAAACTGTGGTATTTCCTTCGCTCTTAAATTCTCACTGAACTTTCCCCAGTACATCTGATAACGGGTGGCATGTCTACGATGTGAGTGTAAAAACAGAACGTTGGGTTTTTTTCTTTTTTAAAGTCCATACTTTCATTTCAACCAGATCGTGTATTTAATGGCTGTCATTTACAGTGTTATTCCAAATCACAACCATTGTCCACTTAACCGAATGTTTATCCAAGGGCTCCTAAAAGTACGTGAGTGTGCTGTACTCAAGTGTGTGTTAGAAAAAAAAGTTAAAACAGTCTTTAGTTGCTGATCTTTGGCCGAGAAAAATAACCAAACCTGCCCTGAATATGTTGTTCCTTTAACTCAACACAGCAGTTGTGGACCCAGCCGAGATAAGACCATGATTACCACAAATCAACCTACTTAAACCGGAACATTTAAACGAGGCTAACTAAACCGGAACATTTAAACGAGGCTAACTAAACCGGAACATTTAAACGAGGCTAACTAAACCGGAACATTTAAACGAGGCTAACTAAACCGGAAGGCAGTCCGCACGACACATGGTTCCCCGCCTGCGCGCCCCCAACTTTCCACCTTCCGCTTCGCTGGCATGGAAAGGTGACGGTCCCGGACGCTCCATCACTGGGATGTGCTCGAAGCAAACAGGAACGAGGGCCGGTGTGAACAGGGCAAAGGGACACTGCCCTCGGCGGCCAAGCAGAGATGGCATTTCCTTAGTGGGCACAGGCCTGAAATAACAACATTCTTAATACAAATTAGCATGGGAGCTGCCAGCCAACAGAAAGGACCTCGCTCGGGACGGCTGCTCGCTTTAGATGAGCAACACCCAAAGCCAAAATGTCTCTGCGTTCTGGTCCTCTTTTCCGTTCAGACCACATCACCACACACCGACTTAACGATTGGCCACATGGATCTGAATGTTTACATTTCAGCTTCCCAAGCAGCATTAAAGAGAAGCTTCTTCGTCCCACCACACTGGTGCAGAGCTTCACTCTGTACCAAAGCCAGACTTCACCACCCATCACCATTCACTGCACTAAAAAGCTTTATGCAACAGGAGTCCCCCTTAACCCCACTGGGTACATCAATGAAAACACCTGCATAATGAAGAGGGAAACTCCCTTTCTGGAGCATCACAGTACAGTGGAGTCCAACCACAGTTTGGCACTCGTCTC
The DNA here is from genome assembly GCA_028565775.1 of Sternarchorhynchus goeldii. Taxonomy (NCBI): domain Eukaryota; kingdom Metazoa; phylum Chordata; class Actinopteri; order Gymnotiformes; family Apteronotidae; genus Sternarchorhynchus; species Sternarchorhynchus goeldii. The sequence goes on from JAOXYF010000003.1 coordinate 24,284,213, forward strand.
ACTGAAATCCCTGTCTGCCCTCAGACTGGATAAGCAAAGACCAGCACCCACAACGAAAGACTCTGGACTGGGCTGGTTTCTCTTTTGCCCCCCCCCTCTTCCTCCTCACGTATTGCTTGACTCAGCTCATTAACACGCCCTCCACAAGTTTAAAATGGGCGTGTTACAACACTTTGGTTTGCAGTGCTGCCGTATCCGGACTGGGGAACCTCAGCTCCAGAATGCACACGCCCATTCACACTGACGTGCTAGTTCTTTTTCTGGAACATTCTGAACTCAAATTTGGAACGATGGCCTTTGTTAAGTGGTTAATTGGTTTGGAAGTGCCATCAAGATGCGTCCATTACCACACAAACCAATTAACCACTTAAAGGCCATTACCACACAAACCAAGATGTTAAATAAGGAAGTAGAGGCTGTTGAGAAAGACATTACATTACTTCATGTATGGAATTACGCACAACGACCAGCAGCATCACGGGTGTCCCGTCCCGAGCGAGAGCCTGCCGTAGCTAAACTAACTAAACCTGACTGTTGGGTCGTGTCCTTTCACAATGTCCCTGGAACTGCTGCTTGAGTTTTTTTTCATACTTCACATATTTCAAATGGTTCTGAACGATCAAACCCATTTTAATCTCAGTTTAAAAGTTAGAAAATTGCCGTTCTTAAAAAACCCCAAAAAACAGAAGGGTTGACTTTTCTGAGAAAATATCCGAGTTATATCTGAGAGCAGAACACAAAAGCAGGGATGCAGGTCTGGTGGCTTGTTTGAAATTATTACATGCCCAGTGCCTGAAATGAAACTCAAGGGCCAGAAAGTGTCAACTCGGTTTAAAACTAAACTGGGTCAAAACCCGGCATGGACAAATCACATGTACAGGCTAAACTGTCTAATGCTTATTAAGTTCTGCTTCAAACTGTCTTTAAAAAGTACAGTAAACTGAAATGAATGCAACAGACCGCAAATTAAAACTCTCTGGCTATTCTGGCAATAAGCGCGCGAGGCCGAGCTGGCGGTCGGTTTGATTCCCCACTGAACCCGCGCTGATAAACACCGGAGACTTAAGATGTGCACGGAGTTCATCTCTCTTACTTTTAAAACAGGAAAAAGATAAGCACCTGAGTTTAGTTAATATTTCAATTTCGCGTGATAAGAAATTGGGTTACAATATAAGTTAATCGTAAAACTCTAACACACGAGGACGCTGAATTATGGGTGAATCGTTTACATGGAAATTGGAGAAGAGAGACATTGCTATTAAAAAAAAGTAAACAAATTAAATAAATGCATGGATGGATGGATACAGAGCAACCGCCCAAATTTCTGCTGGTGACATGTACACGCAAACTGCATCTCTCAATAAACAAATAAAATTACGTAAAACTCATCGTAATAGATTCGGTGTCGACTACAACCAGGAATCCATCGCTACGTTGCTAAACCCAACACTAAATGAAACTAACAGGAATTCATTTGCATTTTTATCTTATAAAAGCACGTCGCTACGACTCATTTATTTTTTGTCAATCAAAAAACGTTTCCGGCGCTCTAAAGACACAAACATTACACTGCGAGCGGTCTCTCAGGAATTTAGGGCGTAAAGATAAATACTAGACAACTTCCCCAGACGTGAATAAAACATAGCGGGATTAGAATGTAGTCTATCAGAAAGTGCAAACAAACATAATCTCTAGCAGTAAAATGTCTCGTCCTTGCCTCAGATTATCCTGGACATTTTGCCACCGATTACAGATTACGTCCCGCTGTCTTTCAAATTGGCGAACAAGGTACGCCATAACGCGAGTGAAACGTTCAACTTCTGCAAACCGCACCGCAAGTTGTTTTCAGCAACATCCAAAACGTATAAATATAGAAAAAGAAAAAAAAACTTACTTCCTGACTAAGTAACCTGTTAATGGGAAGTCTGAAGACGCAGACGCTCAGTCCAGCTCCGGGGGAACCAATCTTGATGGCACAGCATCACATCCACAATGGAACTGGAATGGAAAAGTAGCTTCGTCGGATTGGCAACAGGTTTGTCTCGCGAGCGCACATTCGACCACAAACTCCTCTTGGGCAAATCTACCGCCGCTCCCCGATTTATCGCTGCGATGTAAAGTTCATTTATACATCCAAATGACTTTTATTAGCCGGTTGAGAAAACTGTAGCGCGTTTTAACTTGTTGGCGAGCCCAGTAACCATTTCAGATAAAAGGTATTCTCTTCCCCTTCCCTCCCTGCTGGTCGTGGCTCAGAGGAGAGGGAGTAACCAGACACCTCACTGCCATCGCTGATTGGTTACTTTTTTTGCAAGGCAGGAGCCGTCATGCGAGCAACATGAGGCGTCTCTATAGAAACCCTCGAGTGGGAGGAAAATACCACGAAAAGTTGTTATAGTTGGTGCTGTCCACTGTGGTTTTTCATATAGCGTTTCATAAGCTTGAAAAACAAACCTACTGCATCTACAAGGCTGTGAAAAGCACCCTCAGCATCACGGATATGTTTAGGATGCGAGCACTTCAGCGCTTCATATTACTGTCTTTAACCGGATTCGTATCATTCATCCACCTCGTGCATCGTTACAGTTATGAGGTGGATTTGGAGGACGTGAGGCTGAAACTTCAGATCAAGTCGCAACAACCAGCAAATTCCACGTCATGAACAGTCAGATCTAGATATTTAACCCCTGGATTCCACAACCTCTTTCTGAAATTGCCCCTCCTGACCACCCCTAGAGACCTGAGTTTCCACCCTGCAAATCACTGATATTTTTATCATCTACAACCCACGTCTGTGAGATGGCCTGTGTGTTGGTCTGTAGAGTGGCCTGTGTGTTGGTCTGTAGAGTGGCCTGTGTGTTGGTCTGTAGAGTGGTGTATGGGGTGGTCTGTAGAGTAGCCTGTGGCTGCCTGCATCATTTAACAAGAATGAATCATTTGTGGAGGTAATCAAATCAAAACATTTTCAGAGATACATTTTGAACTGAGTTTAGGACAGAAAGTGTTGCCGTATCTCAAACAAAAGCCTCTTCACCTCAGTGATTCAGTTGTGAGGTAGAGGCAGAGTCTCCTACAGAAGCAGCGTTATAGACGCCCTGTGTGACTAACGGGGGAAACATGGAGTTTCTGGCCACAAATGGCAGGATAGAGAGGATTTAAATGTCACACCAGGCCTGCTTCTGCTTCTGGGTTCCTCTCTCTCTCTCTCTCTCTCCCTTTCTCCTTATTTTTCATTCTCTTTCTCTCTCGCTCTCTCACCCACTCTCCTTCCCTCTCCCCCCCCCCTCTCTCTCTCTCTCCCCCTCTCTCTCTCTCTCTCTCCCTCTCTTTCCCTCTCTTTCTCCCCCTCTCTTTCCCTCTCTTTCTCCCCCTCTCTTTCTCTCTCTCCCCCTCTCTTTCTCTCTCTCCCCCTCTCTATCTCTCCCTCTCCCTCTCTCTCTCTCCCCCCTCTTTCCCTCTCTCCCTCTCTCTCTACGAAACAGAACCCTAACCCAAGCAGAATGTAGACTATTTTAATCCAGACCACAACATTTTTGCTGTCGATTCCATGGTTCCCAAAAGTTAAGGAGGAGCAAAGGAGGATGAGATGATTATTGATAAAAAAAGATAAAGTGTAAAGAATCAAAACCCAATTAGATTGCAACCTTTACTCAGTGCCTTTTGAAAGAAATCACTTAAAATAGGCCACTGTTTCATCAGGGATTCTGTGGTGAATAGAAAACACTGTGGTGTTTGTATCCTTCAGCCACTTGTCTGCTACATATTGTTCATGTTCTTCTCCCAAAAGGGTTTTTGCCTTCTTAGTGCCCTCTATAAAAAGGACATTATTTCACTCTATTTTCTGTACTGAATCCAAAGAGTAAAACTGAGCAGAAATCAGAAAGTGAGAGTAAATAGGTGCGTGTGTTTGTGTGTGTCGGGTTATTCTGGTTGATACCTTGGGGGAGGTAACATAGCAAATGATTGGCTACTGGCCAAGAACATGAAAAGCACCACGGGGATCCTGGGGGGGCAGTAAGAAAGGGAGTGGGAGGACTTAAGAGGGGAGTGGGAGGAGTTAGGAGAGGACTAGGCCAAGGAGAGTGGGAGGAGTTAGGAGGGGACTGGGAGGAGGAGAGTGGGAGGAGGAGGGTAAAAGGGAGGAATTGGGAGGAGAGTGAGAAGGTGAAGGGAGAGGGAGAAGGGTAATCGGGAGAGTGGGCATGGGATGAAGGAAGTGGAAGAGGGGAAGTGGGAGGAATTAGGAGGGCAGTAGGAGGAGGGAAGGGGAGGGGTTAGGGGAGTAGAAGGAGGGGGGAAGGGGAGGAGTTAGGGGAGTAGAAGGAGGGGGGAAGGGGAGGAGTTAGGGGAGTGGAAGAAAGGGAAGTGGGAGGAAAAAGGAGGGGAATTGGGGGGATTGGGAGGAGTTAGGAAGGGAGTGTAAGGATTGTGAATGGGAGGAGTTAGGAGGTAAGTGGGAGTGGTTTGCAGGGAGGTGAGGGGAGTGGAAAGAGGAGGGGAAAACAGGAAGAGAATGCAAGTGGGGAAAGTTTAGGGGGATGTGGGGGGGGGAGTAAAGGGAGGAGTGTGCAGAGGAAGGCAGTGGAGAGAGAGAGCGGCAAGACTGACAGATGTGCCAATTGTTTGTCTTGGCCTTGAAAAAAAATCTTCCTTTGGCAAATCTTACTGCTGTTCTGAGTGTAGCCCATCCACCCCCTCCTCCTGACATCCATAAACCCAGAGGAAGTATCACAGTCTGGCTGCACTTTATGTTATTACTCTGTGAGTCCTCACCCGTCACCACCATCATCACCACCACCGTCCCCATCTTCCTGTTCCGTGATGAACTCTTCACATCTGGACCCTGTATGTCTTATGTAAGGGTTTCAGTTTCAGTCACCCTGAACTCCGTGTCCGTCAGTGTAAAACTGTTTTATAAAGCGCCTAAAGGTTCAATGCAAAATACTGGGTCTTGTTCAGTGATTTCCTTTATTACATCTTAAACTTGGGGTTCTGTAATTTTATGAATAGAGAGAGAAAGAGAGAGAGAGAAAGAGAGAGAGAGAGAGAGAGAGATTCTAACTGGATTTTATATTTATATGGTTATATATCTAATAAATGAGAAAGGTCACAAATTATTTAGGCATAATAACATGTAATATGTTGTTGAATTATTTGTATTTTAAAGTTTAGAGAAAATCTTAAAAACAAAGAGAAGATCCTACGATAGGGATAGAACTTATATGTGATCAGTATCATTACAGAAGTACTTGGAATCTGGACTTCCCTATTTTGGACTCAGTTATCATTGTCAGGAAACAATTGAACTCTTAGTGTTTCCTTCCGCAGTATATTACGACATTGGCATTTATTACTCTTTTCTCGCCCTCTAGTGGATTTGAGACGTTATTACAAGATACACACACACACACACACACACACACACACACACACTCCGCATAAAAACTGCCCTAATCTACGTAGAAAAAACAGGCAAATTTCGTATTTGTAGCTATAGTTCATTATCTAACAAATCTTTCTAGCAGATCACTTGGCGTGATTTGGGAGACCCCTTTGCTTTGACACATTAAATAACAAAGCAGTTTCTGTAATTAATTCAACTGCAGGTTGATGTCTTTACAGCTCTGTTAATTGCCTTGTTTTCCGTAGAAAGCCTTCTGTTATAGTGCACACACTTTACTGTCAGGCAATCTAATCTGACACCTGTGTAACTGGCTTTCTAATTGTGATTTAATTACTTCAACCTTTTTTTAAAAATGTTGTTTCAAATGATTTGTCCACTTGCCTTTACATTGGAAGCATTTGAGGCTGAACTGAAGTGACTTGGCCCTACATCAGCACCTGGAAAGACCGAGGTAATGACGACCGGGCCATCCTACATTAAACAAACTATATAAAACAGGTTATATTAAAAACTCTATATTAAACTCTATATTAAACACTATATTAAACAGCCTCTTGATGGTCCAGTTGGTTGTTGTCAGAACCAGCTTGAGAGTTGTCTCAGAAGAAACTCAGAATTCACACAAAGAGAGAGATAGAGATAGAGAGAGAGAGAAACAGATAAAGGGAGAGAGAGCAGCTGCTTAATGTGTGCTGTAGTAAGAACGTTGGACATATTTTAATGTCTCTCACAGCAAAGTTAAAGAGCAGCCTGCAAACTCTCCTGATTCCTGACTGAGATTTGAGATGCATCAAGAAAGCCGAGTGTTGTCTTTCAGCCAGACAGACGTCCTGTGCTTGTCTGGACGTTGGACAAGCTCATCAACCCTCACTCCACTCCACTGTATGATGTATTACATACTTATTCTTTTTAACTGGATTGTTCCATGATGTAAACACCATTGTACTGTGTACTGTACGGCATGATTCATTATCTAATTCTGTTCTCTTTTTTCTCCTTTAATGTAAGCAGTGGTGATGGAACGAAACATCTGTGTACACACGGGCCACAGCTTGCACAGGCTCCGGTAATGCAGGGCTGGTGGGCGGGGCTGACTGGCGGGTCACGTTGCGTCTGATTGGCCAGTCTGCTGAGTGACATGGTGATGCTCATTAACATGACACTGTAACCTCGCTCTGATCCAGCTCAGCGTTGGGTCTCCTGGTTTTGGATTTTGCCACTGAAACACCAAAGTGTTTGTGAAGCTTGAATTACCACATATAAACTAACATCTCTGATTAAATGCATCGATGGAAAAATAACTTAAATGAGCCTTGTCTTTTCAGTGTGGTTAAGGTACAAGCTAATACAAGCTATTGGAGCAGGGTGGGTACTGAAGCAGGGCGGGTACTGAGGCAGGGTCCATGAATGCTTCATGCTCTCTTCCTTCAGCAGGTTTTCAGAGACAGACAGACAGTAAGGGCACATCTGCAGACACCCCATGTGAACCCCTGGAACCTGATCAAAAACTGTGTTCTTATTGAATACGGTAATAGCAATGTCAGAGCAATCCAACTTTGTGTCACTGAGTCAATATGAAGCCCCACCAAAGTTTTGTGTGTGTGTGTGTGTGTGTGTGTGTGTGTGTGTGTGTGTGTGTGTGTGTGTGTGTGTGTGTGTATACCTGCTCTCATACACCTGAGCACAGTTTAGGGAGGCCATGATGGCTACCTGAGGTGTTGGCTGAGGTCACGGCTACGCTCTGGGAAACGCTGTCGTACCCTGAAGGCAAAAACAGAGAGAATGAGGAGGAGCTTCTTCCCGCAAGCTGTCCGAGCCCTGAATGAGAACAGAGACTAGTCCATCACCACACTCAAACTCCCCAACGAGGGCTCCCACACCACCTCACTCACATACAACCCAACTGCATCCTTGGACACTCACACACAACCAACTGCATGTTGCACACCTCCACATTCTCACTCACACGACGAACTGCGTTTTTTGCACTACACCCATCCATGCTGCTACTTTGTGTATATATAGATTCATATTATATTATATATAGTATTTAATTGTTTTGTAAACCTGCATAGCTTATATTCTATATTCTGAGGACTTGACAGTCAATTGCATTTCACTGCAGGTTGTACCGTGTATAACTATGTATGTGAGAAATAAAACTTTGAACTTGTTGAGTTAGAGGAAGGAAACACTAGGATAGGGGGAGGAGTGATGCATCAGAGGAGTGATCCCCTGGTAACACCCACCCTAGAGCAGCACCTGGTAACACCCACCCTAGAGCAGCACCTGGTAACACCCACCCTAGAGCAGCACCTGGTAACACCCACCCTAGAGCAGCACCTGGTAACACCCACTCTAGAGCAGCACCTGGTAACGGCCACCAAACATGTTACACTCGGTTTATAAACTGTAATGCACAACTCTGTGAACATCAGTTGTACTTTGACGTCAGCTGACAGACTGTACTGGTGTCCTGTGTTTAGTGCCTCTGGACTCTGTGAGGAGTGACCTGGTTTTAACTAAAGGGTAGGTATCAACTAGATGTGTTTAATATGCATTTATTATACAAATGCTCCATTTATGCAAACTTTTTAATGAATACAGCATAAATTGATATATACGCAGATATATACCTATATACAAACTATCCAGACATAATCTCTCCCTCTTTTTAAAACAGGTCATTCATAAAGAGGACACTTGAAACATGGCACAGTTGTGCAGAGAACCAGAGAGCAAACCAAGGGTCACTTAAATCCTTAAGGGTTAAATCTGATTGAAAAAGGATCTGTAGCACAGGTACAGCAAGGGATGTGTACCAGTAAACTAAAGTAAGATGATCGTGTGAACTGTAGCTAAACAGAATTAAATTGATCGTGTGAACTGTAGCTAAACAGAATTAAGATGATCATGTGAACTCTAGCTAAACAGAATTAAACTGATTGCGTGAACTGCAGCTAAACAGCCTTGAGTAACACCATGGAAAACACCATGGAAAAAGTTCCCTGATCTGCGAGAATATGCACCACATTCTCACATAAAGATGAAACGATCCAATTTTAGCGTAAAATAAAATAACACAGTAGTGTGAACGGTCTCGTAGACTAAAGCGACTAATATGAGGCCTGTGTAAGATCGGGTATATCGCAGGTTTGCTCTACGACTGTCGAAATTCTAAAATAAGAATAACAGTTGTTGTCCCAAACAAATGTTCCACGTTATGCAGAACTAGTTCAGAAAGCTACGTAAAGACTATTAACACCTCTATCGTTACGCTATTACGCTTCGGTGGAGTGTGTCTTTTATTCTTACTAAAATACGCATTTTTGTATTACCGTTTAAAAAAAAGTTCTTTGGTTATCAAAGCTACACTGGAACCGGGGCTTCTGTAACAAAGAATACTGATGAAGGACGCAACATCTTAATATTAAATAAATAGATTATTTCCTATTATTGTAATAAAATAACAACAGAACTCGTTCAAGCCTATTTCTCGGTCGGATCCGACGTGGTTCTGGGAGCTGTATTCCTCTGTATTATCCCCGCCTCCTTCCTTGATCAGTCATGTGCGCGAGATCGTCGCAATCCGCTGTCCCGGCGGGCGGTCCAGGAGACGGCTTTCGGTTTTGACGTCATGTGCGCTCCCTTTGGTTGCCACAGCAACCCTTTTTCCCTAACCCCCTTTCCCATCTCTGCTCCGGTAGGTTCTACAATGGTACAGCCAGCATCTTGCAGCACAATGGTTGTAAGACGGTGAGCGACCAGTGAATCAGCATCGCTCTCTCCGCGTCAACCGCTGTTTTTGTTTTATCCGTCGCTTATTTGTTTGTAACCATTCTCACACGTCATTTTCCGCCTCACTGTGGTCTTTCAATGTAGCCCGACGGATTTTTTTTTTGAATAAGACAAGTCACCGGACTAGGATCGTCAGTGAACACGGAATGGTAGGTCGGTTGGTGGGTGATGTTGATGCGGAGGCTCGTTGAAGGGTGGGGTGGTGAATATTGATTGTTGCGAAGGTTACGGAAGTCGCCTGCTAGCGCGTTATGCATTTTGAATAGAAGGGCAGCGAAAATTACAGATCAATTACAGATTGTTAGTCCGCACGAAAACGTTCGACAGACAGAGATTTGCTGTTATTTCCCTGGGTCTGTGACCCGTCTAAACCGGGAATACTGTTTTCATGCGATTGGGTATTTGGGATTTGTTTTTCCCTGCATCAGTCAACAGCCGTGTCCGTTTAGCCTAGCCGAAATTTCACCAGAGTCAGTTAATCACTCTTGCACTGAGAGGTCAACCGTTTACGCGTATCAGAAACAAAGATTTCAAAGACAGGTTCTGCTGACCTTTTAAATGAACGTAATAACATCTCTCACTGGCTCGTTTGCTATACTTGCAATGTACTGTCCTACTGAATGTCCCCACAGGGGCGTGAATTCTTACTGTAGCCTATTATGAAATCTTGAGCAGGATGTGCTACATTCGCCATAGTTTGAGCGATGTGGCTGCCTCGCTGCGCATTGTTATTCGTGAACGTATGTGCCGTTCGGGGAGCATCCTCGCCTGCCAGAGGCTCACTGCGGTGCACCTGGCGCCCGTTTCCTTTCTCGTTATTCCGACAGTCCCCTTGCGAGATCACCGTTTCTCGCGTCGATGCGAATTGGCGTCATTTTGTTAAAGTGGTTAGAAAAGTGGTACGGAGAAATGATATAGACCAATTGAATTGTTTTGCAAAATTCATACTACTTTTGCTACTTTAAGTTGAAAACAACAGATTCGTTGTGTAGATAATGTTAACAAAGCTCATATTAACCAGATTTGGTTTGGTTTCGTCCTATGACAAAAATAGAGGACCATGCAGCGTTTATGTACTTAATACATAACTGACCTGTATTTTAATGCAGAATAAATATTTAAAGGAACAGATTGTAAGCATTATATTGGCTTGGTAAAAACAAACAATAGGTAGTGAGTTTTCTTTATGAACAAGCTTTGAGGAAAATTAAATTTACACTTTGTCCTGACACTGCTATTTTAAACGAACGAAATTTGGAACACTTGGTAAAAACGGGCCAATTCCTGCTGGGATGCTGGCCGACTTTGGCAGTGGGGTAGCGTGAACCTCGCCAGGCGAGCGCACGCCTTTAAGAGCAGGGATGGACACGATGCATTAACTCTGTATTCGCCGCCGTCGAAGCACTTGACGTATTTATTTTTGATAAAAAAACTGCGGTAGAAGTCAGATTCAAACCATATGCGGTCTACGCCAGACAGGGTCGAATTGCGCACGTAGAGCCTCGTGCGATATTATGACTCGCCTCCGGGTCACTTCAGATGTAAGATACAGGCCGACCTTCTCGCGCGTGCACATATATATGTCTCGTAAGCATCCGCGAACAGTAAGTACGAACAGTCTCGTAAGCATCCGTGAACAGTAAGGATGAACAGTCTCGT
>JAOXYF010000003.1:24297330-24311398 GCA_028565775.1 Sternarchorhynchus goeldii
CCACCCACCCACCCACTCACTCACTCACTCACTCACTCACTCACCCATGTATAATAATCATGTGTAATAAGCATTTATTTTTGTCACATTTTTAAGTGTGTATAATGTATTTATAAGCCACACATATGTAAGATACATATTCGTAAGTCATACATGGTGGGACAAGGTGAAGGGATGTAACAGCATACATGATATAAGCCCTGTTTAAGCGTGTATAATAAGCATGTATTTATAAGCATGTATAATAAGCGTGTATAATAAGCGTGTATTTATAAGCGTGTATAATAAGCATGTATAATAAGCGTGTATTTATAAGCCACACGTCTCTCAGTGCTGGTTTTGACCAGCCATGGCAGCTCCAGTGGCAGACGAACCATCAGGGCCACAGGTACTTCAGAGAAGTCTGTATGTGTGTGTGTGTGTGTGTGTCAGGGTCAGTGGGTGGTATGTGTTACCAGATGATGGACATTTTCCATCTGTTCAAAACATGCTGGCTGTTACCTGATGTTCCATTCAGTGTGACACACTAAATACTTTTCACCTGCAGTTCAACCACTTAACCGTATGAGCTTTTGGGGTCCACCGGCAACCAGCGCAACTTATAGAGAAGAGACTATAATTATATATAGATAAGTCTCTCCCCCCACACTCACACACACACTCTATCTCCCTCACACACAGAAACACAGTGATAGAGGGTTGTACTTCATTATGCCTGTCCTGTGTTCTGAGTGGGAACTGGTGCTGCTGCCTGTACTACAGCAGGACTCTCATCCACCACACGGTTTGGCTCACACTCCCAGGGGTCACGGACCCATCCATTCCTCATCAAGGAGGGGGAGTAAATCTGCAGTGGTGCAGTCCACCCCCTTTCATTTTATTCACTCTTCACTCTCCCCCAGTCTCTGCTTTTGCTGGAGTCCTCAGAAATGAGAACATGTGCCCTCTCTGCGTCTGTGGACCAGAGCCGAACTGTAGCTGGGTGAAGGTTTGCGGATGTATGTCAGATCTCCCTCAAGAGATCACAACACTCTGATGTCCTGTACAGAACCACTGACTTTCCCATGATCCTCTGCCTGGACCACTGGCTGCCTCTGCTGAGTCCTGGACTCCTCACTGCAGAACCTTCCAGCTGTGCTGGAACCAGCCACCAACCCATATTTTTAGGCTTCTCAGAGGCAGCATCTTGGTCCCAGATCAGTTTGTGATCCTTCCCACAGATAAATACTATGAAATTCTTTAAATACCTTAAATGGGCCTTACTATTATTGTACAAACTCTTACATGGTAGAGTGCCTGAAATAACATTTTACCCTCTGCGCAAGAGCCACTCTGATCTGTGTTGTGATCTGTGGGGAGAGATTTCGTTGTAAATGTTTCAGCATGTGCGTCTGTTTTCACGACCTTTCACCCCATAGGTGCCAGATCTCGTTAATTATTTTGTTTTCTCTATCTGTCTCACTCACACTTTCATTCTCTCTGTGTTAATCTCTCGTTCTTTATCTTCCCCTCTCTTTTGTTATCTGGTGGACTCACAAATGGCTGTGTGACTCTGGTGATATTGATCATGCCCACAGGCACCCTGGCCATAACAACAGCAGTGTGGCTCAAAGGGTTATGAAATGTTAGCATTCACCATGCTAACATTCACCATGCTAACATTCACCATGCTAACATTCCCCAGTGCAACTGTAACCCTGTCTCCTGATCACTAAAATATGTCATCCAGTGTGTGTCCAAAGCCTGCTAAATGAAGAGACTGGGAGATCAGATTTCTCATGCAGTAAGGTGTGTTTTCCCGACAATGTTGCTTCCGTGACTGTTTCCTTCATACAGCACCACAAATGATGACCAAGCCTGTCACCATGGTAACAGGCTGGTGGAATGTTGTCATTCATAATTTGGTATTCAGTCAGGAAAGCAACTTCCAACCTGCACTGACTGATTGCATTATTAGAAGAACCTACTCTACAGCTTTAGCTAATAGACTGCCAGATGTCTGCCAGAGAGTTATAAGTTGTAGTCCCCTCTGTCAGCACCAGTAATGCTCTCTGCAGACCACAGTCTGACTGAACCTGGGTTCTGAACCCAGTGTAAGCTGACAGTGACATGTTTCATGTGTCCTGGTTTCAGTCAGAGGGCAGGTGGTTTCATATATGTTTATACTGTAATTGCACATAAATACATTTATAATAAATGTGTGTATTTAAATAAATGTAGTTAAATAAATACCCAGTGAGGAAACCATTTTGAACATAAACAGCATGAACTAATACCAAATCATGCAGACATTACCAGCCCTTTTGTTAAAACAGGTCATTTATACATGAGGCAACTGGAAACATGGCATATCAGTTGAGAGAATGACCCAGCTGTCCTCGGGTCATGGATGCCTACCCTACAGTCGCAGGTGTAGACGGTGCTGGGCTGTAACGGAATACCTGTTACCTTACGTAAACACGGTAGGAGAAAGGTAACTGTATTCCGTTACAGTTAAACCCAAGAGGCAGTAATTAGAATTACTACCACATAATACAATTGGTGATTACCAGTAAATGACAGATTTGGTACAGAATTCTTTGTTTCATTTTGACCGATGCCAGGATGTCTGATAGCCTACCTGCCCGGGACGTTTGTACTGGTGGACCAGTTTGACAGGAGTGTAGGCACTGGGCGGTTCTACTACTGGGGAAGAGACGTGTTGTTTATATGGACCACGGTTACACAGAGCTGAGTTGTCTGTGAGTGTACAGAGAACTCCTGTGAGTATAGGAGTTTGTTGGTGGTCACAGTTGCTTGAACTGTAGTGGCTCAGTGTACCACAACTATTTGGCAGTTAATGGGTTAAAGGACTCCAAAAGTAATGGAAAGTAATGGTAATAATTCTTTGGATTAGGTTACAAACAAGTACCACACATTTATGAAGTAGCCCTCCTGACCCAGGGGTAGATGGACCTAATTCACTTTCAACTCAGGGGAAGGACAATTTAGCTTCTTCCCTGTTGTGTATCTTGAAAGACAGCACTGAAACTGCAATGTTTTTGTTATAGTAGTACAGATGACCCGGACAGTTACACAGGACTCATCAAAATATGTCCTGACGACCAGAATCCTGTGGAGAGGAGTAACAAAGCTGGCTGCTGAAGCTGTGATGCTCAAGTCTTTTACTTTTCTATCATTTCAAGTTAAAATATTCTAAAATATTTCGTATCCTGTTTCTTTTTCTTTCTCCAGTTTTCTGCCCCAGTATTTATAGTCCTAAAGTAAACCGATGTTCAGCACTGTTAGAGCCTGGTTTGATTTGATTTTGGACCTGCCTGCGGAACCTCGTAGTTCACACAAATGTTGCACAAATGTTATATATTAGTGTGTCCTATTTATAAATGCTGCGTGTTCAGGAATCTTAAAGTAGGCAGCACGGGCTTCTGTAGACTCGAATCGCTGGGTTGATGAAGATTACGGTGTAATTAGTGAGACACACCCACAAATTAGCCTATTTACAGCCACCGTAAAGTTAAACCTTTCTCGTTTCAACCATACCATCTCTCTCTCTCTCTCTCTCTCTCTCTCTCTGTCCAACATTCAACGATATTGTTGACTCATTCATAACGGATGGAATCCGATATGTGACTGAGTGCTCGCTATTTCAGCGCAGTCCGCCTCAGCTCCTCGTCAAATGGTTGATGTTGGCAGCCGTTCGCTGCTGGAATGGAAACGCTGGTGTTACTCTGACGTTCCCAAACAGAAAGGACACAGACATCTTGGTGGATTTAGCTTGAGTAGAATGTTGTATTTTGCAAAATGTAGAGGTCCGGTCAAATATTATTTATGAAATGAACTATAATCCAAATCACTGTGTAATAAGCGGCGTCCGTATTGTTTATAATAAAAAAAAGACGCAAACTCAAACGGATTTTCACTTTTGGCTGTGAGAACACCAATTGCGATGTTTATCGCGATCGCAAGCACAGTCCACATTTGTAGTTTAGGGTGGCTTAGACAGATGCTGGAAAACACTGATAAATATTTAACGCGGAGCTGCTGGATCTGTTTAAAGAAGCAGTGTGTACCAAGATCATCAGAACTCGGCCTCCTCGGAAACGAGCAGACAGCCAAGCAAACGGCACCCTCCCATTAACGGGCTGCCTCTGCTGATTTCTGAATGACATGTCTATTTCGGATCACCCCTGGCTGACGCGCACGGCCCGAGCACAATGGCACATTTATTCCAATGAATTTGACTTCTGGCGCGAGAAATTCAGAGCATGTGTAAAGCGCGAAACGAAATGTGTTTTTCCTTTATAATTCCATAAAGCTAAGACGCCGTTTCTGTCAGCATCACGGAGGTTGTCTATTTCACCTCGCGGCACTTGGGGAATATGAAAGCTACCGGTAAAGGAGAGTTTCTCTAATCTCCGTCTTTTATTGGGTGGCTGGGGGAGAGGGGGAGTGCCGTTAAATGAGTGAATGTGTTAAAAATTGACTCATTGTCCAATGTCATATTTCATACGTTTAGAAAGAAGATTTGTTTTTCAATTCGTGTCTTTTCCCCAAGCCTTGAGGCAAGAATCAAGATAAAGTGCTGTCTTATGCAATACAGTAACGCAGTCATCTCTTATTTGGAAATATCGACTTAACATCCTCCATGTGACGTAACGAAATGATTTAGCTGGTACATTCTGGCTTGGTCATGCACAACCAACAAACCTGGAATATTAATATTAATACCTCAACAGCCAATCATGGGCTTTTCGAATACTTTATGCTAATATTCTTAAAATCATCCATTCCGTGCACGTGTTTGTGTTTTTCCTGCTTTAAAGGGTGTGGTCCAGCTTGCTGTTCAAAGTGAAAAACACTGTTTTCCACAGCGTTCTAAACATCCTTCTCTCTCCTGTGTTCCCTGTGTTTCAGGTATTTATGAACAGACATTTCTTGTACAATTGCAGTGCTCCAATCCTGGATGTGAAGATTGCGTTTTGTCAGGTGTGTGTTCCATACAGGTAAATTAAAAGGTAGAGTATTCATTCATTTCCATTCTCTCCTTCATTTGTTATAAATGTGTCACTGTCTGGAGAAAATACTTGTCGAATTGTTGGCGCGACACAAGTACCTCAGAGGATTCATGAAGTAATCAAAGTCTGTGTAATCAAGCTTACATAGAAAATGTACTTAATTAGAGTGAATTCATTAATTGTTTAATTGATTCATTAATTTATTTTTAGGTGAAGCTTTGATCAGATCTTTCAATTTAGCATCAGTTATGGCTGATATAATCATGTCCTCAGATGACTAAAAATGAAAAATTGTTTAAACATACAAACCTCTGAGGTATAGAGTCCCACCATTTGCATGCGAGACCAGCTGACTAAATTGATGTTGATGTTACCAGAGTTACCTGTTTCTGTGAGTTATTATTTGTGCAGAAATGCCATATTTCAAGTGAACACACACACACACACACACACACACACAATACAGGAGAAGGGCTATTATGCTAAAATCATAAATTAAAGTGTTATGATTACTTGTACATTTTCATTGCCATGTCCAAAATGGCTGCCGTAGAACACTAAGGGCTTGTTGCTATGGCATCTGTTAAACAGACAAAGGTAATGTCCCTTAATCTGAGAACAATGAGTCACATCTTGTACAAATAACTGTTGAAAATATGACTTTTTAAATATTTGATTAAAGATTAATTGATGTTGAATTTTAATTTTCTATCAACTTTTGTCATTTTAAAAAATTAGTTATCCTGATTAAACGTGTGTGTGTGTGTGTTGTTTTTGCCATTTACTGTAATCACACAATAAGCTTTTTTTTGTAATCGAACATTCTTGTGCCAAAAAATAGAATGTTTCACACAGCAAAGGGTTAATCTGAGAACCACTGATTTCAGAAATGAGACTCACATCTTGTAATGTGTCACAGAAGGGCTGGAACTGACCCTGTGGGTTAGGATTTTAGATACAGAGACACACACAGAACACATTCACGGCTGGTAACGACATCACATCCTCGGTGTGTTGCTGGTAATGACATCACATCTTCTGTGTGTCCCTGGTAATGACATCACATCCTCAGTGTGTTGCTGCTGGTACAGGAAGAACAAACAAGGTCACAAGGCATCGCTGATGCGTGAAGATCTATGAACCTGATGTGTGTGTGTGTGTGGAGATCTATGAACCTGCCTGATGTGTGTGTGTGTGTGTGTGTGTGTGGAGACACTGTATGTGAGTCTGCCTGATGTGGGTGTGTGTGGAGATATGTGAGTCTGTCTGATGTGTGTGTGTGTGTGGAGATATTTGCATCCTCCTGATCTGTGTGTGTGTGCAGATCTATGAATCTGCCTGATCTGTATGTGTGTGTGGAGATCTTTGAGTCTGCTTGATGTGTGTGTGTGTGTAGATCTTTGAGTCTGCTTGATAATTGTGTGTGTGTGTGTAGATCTTTGAGTCTGCTTGATAATTGTGTGTGTGTGTAGATCTTTGTGTCTGCTTGATATGTGTGTTTCTCTGTGTGGAGATGCCTGATTTTTGTGAGTAAATGTGTTACAGTCCAGGTTTAAAAAAAAACAAAACAAAAAAGATGGTTGTTACGTTTTAATTCATTACGTTGAAGTATGAAGTCAAACGTTTTGATGGCTGACCTTCTCAAGGGGGAGCAGCGGATGGTGTCAGCTGGGTGATGAAAACTACTACTGCCTGACAGGCATCCCGGACAAGGCTACTGCCTGACAGGCGTTCTGGTTGATATTTAATTTCCTCTACTCATAACTCAGCCCGTCTGGCTGACTGATGGGCAGTCTAACTGTCCAGCATGGCATGGATGCACTGTTGGTGCAGTGGTGGTCCTCCTGCACACAGTGTGTGTCATCTTTGCTCTGTGGGCCTGTTTACTGCCTCTGGTGGTGCCCTGTAGTAAGAGACAGCAATTACCACAAATCTGTGTTAATCAGAATTAAATTATTGCTGTCAATTTAATGGTTCATATTAGTGAAGGATGTGTCCCATGATGAAAATGTTCTTCCTCTCTCTTCTCCTCCCTTGTCCTTTCTCTCTTCTCCTCCCTCGTTCTTTCTCTCTTCTCCTCCCTCGTTCTTTCTCTCTTCTCCTCCCTCGTTCTTCCTCTCTTCTCCTCCCTCGTTCTTTCTCTCTTCTCCTCCCTTGTTCTTCCTCTCTTCTCCTCCCTCGTTCTTTCTCTCTTCTCCTCCCTTGTTCTTTCTCTCTTCTCCTCCCTCGTTCTTTCTCTCTTCTCCTCCCTCGTTCTTTCTCTCTTCTCCTCCCTTGTTCTTTCTCTCTTTTCCTCCCTCGTTCTTTCTCTCTTCTCCTCCCTCGTTCTTTCTCTCTTCTCCTCCCTTGTTCTTTCTCTTTTCATATTGTTCTTTCCATCAGCAGTTTTCTGCTCTTTGCCTACACCACTAGAGAGTCATGTGGGGATTTGATCACTCGCGTATGTGTGTGTGTGTGTGTGTGTGCACATTTCTATCTATATGCACATGTGTTTGTGTGAGTATGGATGTGTGTGTGGATGCATGAGCGGAAGTGTGTATACATGTGTGTGTGTGTGTGTGTGTGTGTGTATTCCAGTGTGGAGGTGTGTATATGCATGTATTTGTGTGTGTATGTTTCCAGTGTGGAGGTGTGTATATACATGTATTTGTGTGTGTGTGTGTGTGTGTGTGTGTGTGTGTGTGTGTGTGTGTTTCCAGTGCTCACTGGGTTTCCTGGCTCCTGAACCTGCATGTTTTCGGGTTTCTAACCAGCACTGGCCTGTAGGGGGCGTCTGCTCTCTGTCTGCTTGAATGGGTGTGTGGGCTTGAGCATTAATGCTCTTACCTAGAGAAAATCATACAGTTGCTTCACACATCCTGAGTGCAGACCTTGAAGAGCAAGCAGGATAACGTGTTCCACAACCACCTCCTCTGGTTCTGAGTTGGGCAGGTTCAGGTCACAACAGACGTAAAGGGTTCTGACTGAATGCTGACTGGGACTCAACCCACTGCCATGAATTTTCACTTTTTACCGACATTTGGTACACAAGTGCATCAAATGATAATAACTGATAGTGTGAAGGGTTAATTAGGGGTTAATTACGTTTCTATTCTATTAAACTATTCAAAAGTATATATGAAGTATATGAAACATTGTAAACTTTGTTCTCTCATTTTCTCTTTTTTTCTCACTCTGTCTTTCTCCCTCTGTTTCCCTTTCTCCCTTTATCTCTCTTTCTTCCTCTATCCATCTTCTGTCTCCTAAACTACAGACTGCAGCTTCAATCTTTTAGGCATGTTGATGTTACAAGTTGATGTTGCACCTTGTCTTTACAAGTTGACGTTACACTGCATCGAATTTAGACTGTTGATCTCAAAGAACCGCTTCACTTTCTTTGCAAATAGCTTCGTACCTGCTCATACTAATCTTATAAACACTGATGTCACATTAGAGCAAATCTCATTCAGAATAGCTTGGTCTGTTCTAAAGATCGTGGGTTTCTCATACAGACCGAGTGTCACACTGACGCGCCCAAACAGTGTATACAGGTATCAGTGTATGCAGGTATCTGTGCTCATTGCCTAGGGCTGTTTGTACCTTTTACAGCTATTACAGATGTTTCTGTCAGTACTGCTGCTCGTATTTGTGCTGTGTGTTTTCTGATCTCTCTTCCTGTTTGTCCTTCTGTGTTTTCTCATATGTGAGTTTTTACTGTGAGCTCATGACATTTTCTGAGGTGTTTTCTCAGCGTTGCTCTTCGATCCTGTCAAAGCTAAAACGATTAATTCTGAAATGCTTCTTTCAAAAAGTCAAACAAGGGTTTTTAATTGCCTCGCTGTGAGGAGCATGACGCTGTGAGGAGTTCTGCAGGAGTTTTGTTATAAAAAAGGGGGACTGTTAGACACTCATCAGGCCGTGCTCTCATTCCAGGGGTTCGGGAAGCAAGTTGATGTATCTTACATCCCCAAGCATTACACCATGAGCAAGAACAAAGTGGACAACCAGTTCTACAGCGTGGAAGTGGGAGACTCCACCTTCACCGTTCTCAAGCGCTACCAGAACCTGAAGCCCATTGGTTCTGGGGCTCAGGGAATAGTGTGGTGAGTAAGCCGGTGTCTACTCCCCCTGGCGTCCCAAAGCCACGCCCCCACTGACACGGTGGCTTTGTGCTTTTGATTTTGCTCTTTCCTTGTTGATCGTGTTAAAAAGGTCTGGTGGAGGTGTGGTGGAGGTGTGGTGTTACTGTGGTGTTACTGTGGTGTTACTGTGGTATCAGCTTGGTGGTCAACCACCGTTGCCACTGCTGGGCCCCTGAGCAAAAGTTAAGAAGAAAATCTCAACAAGTCTCATCATTGTAATTCTGCATTCGGAAACCTCTTCAGATGCAGCAGTAGCTCAACTGTTTCTCTCCTCCAGTCCAGTCCAGTCCAGTCCAGTCCATCCTGGTCTGGTCCATCCCAATCCTGTCCACGTTTTCCAAACCTCTCTGGTGCTTTTGTGCTTTAAGTGACAGGAGGCCCTGCCAGACGCGTCTCTTTTGTTGCCTTTTAAGATGTCACCCGACGCTTCTTCTCTCTGAGTCATGGAGAAAATCTCACTGCCTCTTTCTTTGAAGACGGCCATTGCTGTCACTGAACGTCATCTCCTTCCCACCTCAGTCAAGGCTCTCTCTCTCCCTCCCCTCCTCTCCCTCTCCCTAACTCTCTCTCTCCCTCTCTCCTTCCCCCCTCCCTCTCCCTAACTCTCTCTCTCCCTCCCCCTCCCTCTCCCTAACTCTCTCTCTCCCACTCTCTCCCCCCCTCCTCTCTCCATCTCTCTAACTCTCTCCCTCTGTCCTTCCCTCTCTCTCTCTCCCTCCCTCCCTCTTCCTGCTCTCCACATGGTGGAAGTGTAGAAAGGCTTTGGTGTGCAGGCTGGGCGGAGAGGGTCAGTCTGGTTAGCTGGCAGCCGTAACCCGTTGTGACGGACAGACAACCCTGATCGAATTTACAGAGGACTGTCAGCTGTTCAGCTGTGTTCTCCCTCGGAGAGAGAGAGAGAGGGAGGGAGAGAGAGAGGGAGGGAGAGAGAGAGGGAGGGAGAGAGAGAGAGAGGGAGGGAGGGGAAAGAAGGAGAGGGTCGGCATGAAAAAAGAAAGGAGAATAAGAGAGAGGGAGGGAAAAAGAGCAGAGAGGAAGAGCAGAGAGGAAGAGCAGAGAGGAAGAGCAGAGAGGAAGGAGAGGTGCAGATAGACAGGAAGGCAGGGCGATGTTCCGTGTGCCCACCCCTCCCGCTCTACCACCAGCCTCGCGAAAGCAGCAGATGTGTGGGGTGCAGGAGAGATGACTGTGCCCTCAGCACAACCTCATCATGGAGGCGAGGGTTTGATCCAGCCGTCTGCAGCCGAGCTACGTGCTGCACAGACGTGTTCACTGTGCTGGAAGTGTGTGCAAAGCAACCGAAGTACGGCAGGATTCTGGTTAGAGTCATCACAACCCACACGGAAGCGCAGACACACACACACACACACAAATACACAAAAACAAACAGACAGGCAGTCGAATAGATTATCGATCAGTAGTTACATAAACACACAGACCCAAATCAACACAAACACTCACTGAGTGTGTGAGAACATGAGTTCTTCTCTGTTGCCCCTGCTTGGTTATATTCTTAGGCTCTGCTTCTCCACCCAGCCACCATCACCCCACGGTGCATCACGAGAGAGCCGCCACATTACACCACTGACGGCCTGTGAGAACAGCGGTGGCTGGAGAGTGTGTTCTCATCATCACCCAGACTAACTAACTAACTAATCTATCTGCCTGTCTGTCTATCCTTTTTTGATCCTTAATGTGAAAATTGAATATCTAACTGTAGTGCTGCTCTCAGATCAGTGTGGGATGCATTTATTGTGGTTATGTGTAAATAGTCCACTGCACACACCTGCCTCCCACTCCTCATCACGGTCAAGAAAAACCAGCTGATCCCAGTGTCTCAGCTGATCCAGGATCTGTACCTTCCACCTTTTAGCTTTAAAATTATGAGCTTGTTTCTTTGATGGCTCCCAGAATCACATATGTGAAATAAGAGAAATGATATAATGTTACCCTGTATTACAATGTGGAAGGAGACACTGACATGAAAACAGGTGAGCAGTATATTCATAGTACTGAGAAAAACATTAAAAGGTACTAGGCCACGGTGCACATTCAGAGACTGTCTGTCTGCTCCATTAACCTGTCATGGACTGTAATCACTCCACAAAGCTACAGCACTCCAAAACTTGAAATGCAGTGACATTTCTAATGTTTCCACTTTTCTGAGTCACCGGCTTCTTTATCACAGTTGTGGAGGTGGAGCTTAGGGTTTGGGGTGTGGCATTGCTCTGCCACCTGTCACTTAGAGTGACACTAGCCAACACGAGCCAATTGTGAGAGTGAGTTGGGCCAGAAGATTGAAAAGATGCTTCACGTGTACTGTCTTCTTCACGTGTACTGTCTGCTTCACGTGTGCTTCTTTCTGCTTCACGTGTCTCGGGAAGCACATGTTCATCTGACTCTTCCTCTGACTCCTCCCTGGTTGATGGAGATACAGTGAGCTGGTGGGAATTGGCATAACGGCTAAAGTTGGGAGAAAACATGAGGTTCGTCTCTTGTGAAGCTTTTGATTAAACCAGTTTAATTTTAAGTTTCAATAATGTGTCTCGCTGTGTTGGAAGTTCTGCAGCACTGGCCAGACCACAGACATACAGATGCAATTTATGTTGCAATTTATGTTGCCAAATACTCCTGTACACGCCGAGTCCTGTTACTTAAAACCCTAAAAATAGCTTGTGCTGCCTGAGAAGCTCCTCCACTGGCATCAGTTCAGACTGATTCCCCCCTGGTGTTGGCAGGTACCTGTGACTCACTTTGCTACTGGTTTCTCTGCCTCTTATTGGTTGACACCTTTGGCAAAAACATTTTCAGGTTGCCAAGGGCTTCATACTTTTCACAAACTACTTCCTGCTCAAAGACGTTGCTTCATTTCCATGGTTATCCAGCACTACAAATAGCATGGAGAATTGGAAAAAAGGTCTGTGTCTCAGAAGGTTAAAACACCTTTCAGGAGATGAGTTCAAACTCAGGTGAGCTGGGCTAAAGCATACGCTCGTGGAGTTTATTTACGCAAGTGTTAAAAGGAGTGGGACTTACTAACATTCATGAAAACGTATGTAATTTTGTAATATAGTCTTCAAGAACTCCATTTAGCATAACAGCACAATGTGATAAAACTCCCTGACACATGATCCTAGAAAGTTACATTTCATCCCTTTGCATTTACTATTATTCAAGACCCATTTCTTATCTTAAACCCTGTTTACATCCTAGACCCTGTTTAACTAAGAGCCACTGAAGGATTCTAGAGGGAGGGGCCGTGCATTTCCATACAGATAGTAATAAAACAATAGAAAGTGATCAGTGGGTTGCAGTTCATGTCAAACGAGTTGCACACAACAGGATCAGTCCAAGGCACGTTCACCAACACACACACACACTGGGTAGATCTGCTCTGTCAGGTGGCACACAGGAGTTGGTTTATAGAATTTGTTTTGTGTTATCTGGAATGTTCTCTGTTGTGTCCACGGAGGGACCTAATTTTTCAGTAACATTCCAAAGCCATCAGTAGAACGTGTGAGATGTGGGTTGTGTGGTTTGTGTGGGTAGACAGGTGAGATGAAGCTGCTTCATTGTTGTAGTACAGAGAGGATTTATGGTGTTGTAGTACAGAGAGGATTTATGGTGTTGTAGTACAGAGAGGATTTATGGTGTTGCATCTGTTGTAGTGCAGGGAGTATCTATGGTGTTGTGTCTGTGGTGTTGTAGTACAGGGACTATTTGTGTTGTTGTAGTACAGGGAGTAAATGTGGTGTTATAGTAGAGGGAGTATCTGAGTAGTACAGGGAGTGCCTGTGTTGTTGTAGTACAGGGAGTGTCTGTGTTGTTGTAGTACAGCTCCACTACAATGAAACAATAAAGAAAGCAAAACCAGCAAACAAACAAGCAGAACATAGCAATAGGAAAAACAAAAGCCTTTAACATTTATGTGCAGATCGACTGATTTTTACTCCAGTGTCCTGTCCCACTGTTTCTGTCTCTGTGTGATGGCTTCCTGAAGTCTAGCCTGCCACAAACCCAGACGCAGAATGTATCATGCCGTCAAAAAACGTGACATCAGCCGTGACACGCTCCTTCTCTTGGATGGGTCACTATGCCAAATCTCTGCTATAAAAAAAATATCTGGAATATTCTGCTGTTGCCATGGACACAACAGAGGACATGAAGAGAAGGTTTTGATTTATAAGATGTCATGTGATGTGTGCAGGGCAGTGTGTGATTGGTTATGTTAATTTGACAGGATTTTATGAACCCTTGTGGTTGGAAAGCATTGTGTGTATAATTTAGCAGGTAATGACCTATAACTGTTATATTAGATAATGTTTGCAAGGTGAAAAACACCTTTTATATTTGGTTTGACTATGATGGTGGTGGTGTAGTACAGGGAGTACCTGCGGTGTTGTAGTACAAGTAGTATCTGAGTTGTTGTAGTACAGGTGTATGTGGGAATGTAAGGGTGGACAGGTTTTTTTCAGCAATGTTATTTTCAGCAGATGTTCCACTATATTCCATTATGTTCCACTAAGTTCCATTACATTATTCTGTGTTCCACTATGTTCCATTATGCTCCACTATGCTTCACTGTGTTCCATTATGTTCCACTATGCTTCACTGTGTATTTGTATGTAGCTGTAGTGGGTTTAGCTGTATGTAGTTGTAGTGGGTGTATTTGTATGTAGCTATAGTGGGTGTAGCTGTATGTAATTGTAGTGGGTGTATTTGGATGTAGCTGTAGTGGGTGTATTTGTATGTAGCTGTAGTGGGTGTAGCTGTATGTAGCTGTAGTGGGTGTATTTGGATGTAGCTGTAGTGTGTATATTTGTATGTAGCTGTAGTGGGTGTAGCTGTATGTAATTGTAGTGGGTGTATTTGGATGTAGCTGTAGTGGGTATATTTGTATGTAGCTGTAGTGGGTGTAGCTGTATGTAGCTG
>JAOXYF010000003.1:24324435-24343705 GCA_028565775.1 Sternarchorhynchus goeldii
ACACACACACACACACACACACACACACACACACACACACACACACACACACACACACACACACACACACACCTTTGTAAAATATTTCCTATCCATCAACAGGTAGTACGATGTTAATAATTGCTGGTCTTCAGTAATATATAAAAGAATTGTAGATGTTGCACGTGATTTGAATGATTCATGCCATCATGATGGTGTGTCCATTAAAACACACAGGAGAGTGAACAGATCACCATCTTTACTTACAGCCACACATCTCCAGATCCATTAAGGAAGGAGAAGGATTAAGACAATAGATCAGGATATATGGACTTGGAGGACAAAACCAACAGCTAGAGTTGATGAGGAGAACATGCAGGATGCACATGAACAAAGGATGGAGAAAAAAGAAGAAATGAACAGTACAATACAACCATTACAATGAAATTCCTCATAAAATATAACTACCATCATCTTCTAAACATAAGAAAACGTAATATACAAACTTACATAAACACACATCCAGCAGAGGACCAGGCCTCATACCCTCTTGCAAGTTTGGTGTGTTTAAAGAAAATGGCCTACACTACCCTTTTAACTTCTAAGTCCCGCCCCCTTCCTGGAGCAAGGGCTTCTGGGGTTTGGAGTTCCATTACCACTTCCTCTAGAGTTTTTTACAAGCTTAAACAAATCTGAAATGGCTTAAATGAGAAGTACAGTCTGAAATGGAGTGATCGAGATCAAACCCTTCATGTTTGATGAAATCAATCCCCTCTAAATCTTCTGATGAACACTGAGACAAACACGAATAACACCCATTTCTAAAAACAAACTCTAGCCACATTTATTAAGATGTTTGGCATAGTCATTCTGCTGTATTATTACGAGTCAGAAACTGTGACCGTTGTCATTATTTGGGTGTCCTCTGGTCCAGGGGGCTTCGCTAATCGAGGTTGTGACTGGTGGCAAAATGGTGCTTCACCTTCACTTACAGTGTGCTGTTAGAGATGAAGACATATTTGAGTCTTTCTGACATATATGTATATCTAAGCTCTTTAGTTTGTGTGTGTGTGTGTGTGTGTGTGTGTGTGTGTGTGTGTGTGTGAGACTGTGCACGGGTGCAATGTGTGTGTGTGTGTGAAAATGGTTATAAAAATGTTACATTGTGGATATATTTAGCTGTATAATTTTTTAACTAAAAGAGTTAAAATGTCATTTTGGTTAGTGGAGGTAAGGTTAGGGTTTGGTGTAGGAAATACACAAGTAATACTCTAGTCAATGTAAATTCCATGGAAAGACAGTAATAAAAGTGTGTGTATGTGTGTGTGTGTGTGCACTCTAGTGGACATGTGGTCTGTAGGCTGTATCTTTGGTGAGTTGATAAGAGGGACTGTACTTTTCCTGGGCTCAGACCGTATCCTTTCCTTTCTCTTCATACACACACACACGACACACTCATACGTTCTGTCTCCCTCTCTCTCTCTCACACACACAGACACATACACACACACACACAAACACACACTCATACATTTATGCATGTGGCCATTCATCCTGCTCTAATGTCTCCAGCTACAATATACACACACGTGTGCAAACCTACACACATTACCATAAGCACATACATGCATATTTTACATTTACATTTGCAGCATTTATCCAGAGCATGTGGGCATACACACACACACACACTTCCCTGCATAGATTAGGCCTTGTGAGAAGAGATAGGAACATCTGAGGTCACATGACCTTTAAACTGTAGTGTTTATATCTACAGAAGTATCAATACACATGTATTTTTATTCTGATTTGTCACAAGCATCCATCTTTATCACATTCAACTGAATTACGCTCAGACTTGGTGAAAATTTCTCATGCTTCTGTGGAATTTTGATTGTCTTTACCAGATTATGATGGAGAGAGAGAGAGAGAGAGAGAGAGAGAGAGAGAAATATGAGGTAATAATAATAATAATAATAATAATAATAATAATAATAATAATGATAGGGTACATTTATATAGCGCCTTTCACAAACCCAAGGACCCTTAACATGACATATGAGGGGAGGGAGAGAAAGAATCAAATAAATAAAAAGTAATGTGTTCTTGGATGATCTTTTGTTAGTTAGTTTTGTTAGTTTTGCTCCAGCCCCCAACAGGGAAGGGTGGTCATGTGATCCCTTGAGGATAACTCCACTGCCTGCTGTCACTCTGTCTTGTAGCAACATATATTCTGGCTGTGTTGCTAAGTATCCTGAGTGTGTCTGTGTTTGTGTGTGTGTGTGTGTGTGTGAGTTAGAAACACTGACCATACATCCATTTAATGTTAACAGTGTCAGCCTTACAGTCATTAACATTGTTAGCTTACAGTCATTATCATTGTTAGCCTTACAGTCATTAACAGTGTCAGCCTTACAGTCTTTATCCATAAGAATCAGGTGAATATCTGTCAGTTTATTTTCTTTTATTTCCATCTGTTTCTCAGTTTCTTTTCCTGTCCCTTGTCCTCTCTCTCCTTGTTTCTAAGCTTTGGTGAAACAGATTCCTGATAGATTCTGAATGACAGATGGAACTGAAAGGTAACACTGGAGGAGTTGGGAGGTTCTCTCTTAAATAATAAGACACATTAGCAATGCAAATTATGCTAAACAAAGGAGCGCTATAGTGTTCGCTCTGTGGCTCTGTTTATATCAGCCTTAAACCGGCAGGGTTATAGCTCACTGAGTACAGGGATGACAGGTATAACAGAAAAGGACAGGTATGACAGGGTGGGAAGGAAGGTATTACTGAGCTATAGAAAAGCTGCTCGAGCAAATAAAACTGAAAATATCCAGTTCATAGTATTAAATTAAAGCCTGACGATGTTGTAGCCAATCATGTCAGTGTCAGTTTAGCCACATCAGTTGAGAGATTAGAAGGTGTTTACGCGTCTAAATCAGACCGAGATCATTTAACTTATTTCCTCAACCAAATCATCATTGTGTTTATTAGATCCCTAACCTGTAATGATTTTAAACAGGTACTACCAGCAGTAGTTGAACCTCTTCTAAAAACAATAAGTTCTTCTCTGGATATGTTCCTAAAATGTTTAAATTAACATTTAATGATTAAAAATGATTAAAAAACCTGATCTTGACCTTCTGTCAGCTGTCCATCTGTCGATATCAAACCTTATGTTTATCTCCAAGATCCTGGAAAGTGCTGTAGCACAACAGCTATGTTCTTACCTACACAGAGATAACATTCATTAAATCTATCAGTCAGGATTTAGGCCTCATCATAGTACAGAGATGGTCTTGGTTAAAGTGATGAATGACCTACTTCTGGCCTCTGGGCTGTGTGTCTTTGCTTGTGTTTCTTGACCTTAGTCAGAACATTTTTTTTGTGTTAATAGGCCTTTATTTTAAGTTGCATAGGCTATAATAAATAAACATGAATATTAATGAATACAATTTTTAATAAATGTGAATATTAATAAGTGTGAATATTAATTAAATTAAATGTTGAATGATATAGAACATTGGCTTCATCCACACAGGGTATTGATAAATAGGGCTTAACTGGAGAACATCAACTTGGCCTCTAGTTGTGATGGTCTGGAAACACTGGTCTGAGACCATCTCTCAGCAGGTGGTGGAGTTGAGAGGTGGGGGGGTCCCTTTTCTGAACAAGTGGAGAATGTGTTTGTATTGATTTAGTTTCCATGACAAAACTGCAGAAAACAAATACATCGTCTGACTACCAAGACATGCATGTAACCGTGGCAACGCCATAAAAGACCAGATGGGTCAGAGGAATGTTGTACACTCCTTTAATTAAAGAGTTGGGTCATTAAACTGGAAATTAGAGATTGTGGTGGTGTTACATTGCGTTGGTTTAGACTGGTTTGCTGTGTGTGTGTGTGTGTGTGTGTGTGTGTTTATGCATGTGTGTCTGTGTGCACATGCTTGTGTGTGTATTTGTGTGTGAATGTGTAACTGTGTGTGTTTGTGTACATTCATGTCTTCTGTCTATTTGAAAATCCTGCATTTTAGGAGGCAGATCATCATGTCAGTTATAACAATATATAATAAATATGGCATTTTTGAAATATGTCTTTTGGAAAAGAAATTCCAGCACAATTGTGACACAGACAGTCCAGGGGAGCTGCGGTTAGGACTAGGTCTGTTTTTGTTGTTGTTTTCGTTCATGTTTGCTTCCCTAACGGTGGCTGTACTCAGACATTGATCAGTGGAATAAGGTGATCGAGCAGCTGGGAACACCATCACCTGAGTTCATGAAGAAACTCCAGCCGACAGTGAGGAACTATGTGGAGAACCGGCCGAAATATGCAGGACTCACCTTCCCCAAGCTCTTCCCTGACTGCCTGTTTCCCGCAGACTCCGAACACAACAAACTCAAAGGTGTGTGTGTGTGTGTGTGTGTGTGTGTGTGTGTGTGTGTGTGTGTTGGTGCTTCTCTGAGATTCACCCAGTAATTTCTTTGTGGTTTATAATGTGGAAAATGTCTAATGAAGCCAAACTCTAAATAAATGTGCACTGTGAATTGGTGCATTTGAAGAGATAGAGAGAGAGAGAGAGAGAGAGAGAGAGAGAGAGAGAGAGAGAGAGAGAGACTGAGAGTGACTGAGATAGAGAGACTTAGAGAGTGGATGAGAGACTAAGAGTGGCTGAGATAGAGAGACTTATATAGATAGAGAGAGAGAGAGAGAGAAACTGAGAGAGAGAGAGCAGAGTGGAGTTCAGTGTTCATCTCCATTCTCATTCTTCATGACTAGATCTGTAATCATAAAGGATGGTGAAGGAAAACATCTCTGCTGCTTGCACACAGGACTGACTTCAGAGCAGTTACAGAGAAAACACACGGGTTCTGACACACTCAGCTGTAACTCCCACAGGAGAGTGGGAGGGGAGTGGGAGGGGAGAGGGAGGGGAGAGGGAGGAGAGATTCCGGGAGAGGGAGCTTCAGAGAGATCACACAAAATGGAAAAAGGCATCAATACCAGCAGTACTCAGTACAAATGAGCTAATCCACTCACACCAGTGCTACACCACACCTCCACCCTACATTACCACCACACCTCCACCCCATATTACCACACCACCACTACACACACTCCCACCACCATCATACCAACATCATACCACCACACCACCACTACACAGTAGAGAGAGAGCTGTTTATTTTTAAACAGTTATGATGCATGTTCATATAAATAAATGTATATATTTATTATATATTTAGTATGGGCTTATAACCCCTTATTCCATCCATGCATGCATAAATCTTTTTTGACCCATTTTTTTATTTTTTTGTTACAACCATTTTGATTGGATTTGATTTGTTGTTCTCTCTGAAGCCCTGTACGCTGATGCTGACATTCGTTCAGAGTCACACGAGTCATGAGCTTCCTGTGTTTTATGTACATGCTTATAAGAGTCAGTGTTTGGATCTGTTTACTTCCTGTATGTCCTGGCTGCAGTACCACAGTCTATGGTTGAGCCTGAGAATGGCTCGCCCCTCCCCATTCCCTCGACCAATCAGCAGCAGTTTTCTCATTGTGCATCTCCTGTAAAAGCACAATGCCACACCTCTTCTGCTTCATCGGTTAGGATATTCAGGATATTTGGCTCACTTTCGGCAAACTCTTGCTTCATTTATATTTGAAGTGGAGAACTTAATTATTTATGTTGGCAGTCTTAATCCAACTCATGAAAATAAACTTATGCAATTTTACCATCTTTACAGTTTTATGAGCTTGTTCTCAACCATCCATAAATGCTAATCTTCCAGATGTGAGATCTGCAGAGAGCCAGTTATTCAGCCCAGGCCCTATTCAGCATTTAACTTGCTGTATTAGTGTACTGATCTCAGAACAGTCACCCTCACTATGTGGTGCTGTGTCCTCTACCCTTTCCTTTAGGGCGTGCCAGTCTCCATCACAGCAGGGGGGAGGGCTTTCTGTAACCATAGACATACACCTGATGGCCTCATGATAACATGTCACTTCTGACATCATTTGTAGAGAAGGTTAATGGTAACCCGTGTCAGACCTGTACCAGGTGGAACCCCTCGGGTGCAGCAGCCAGATATCATAACATTATAATAAAACATTCAAACATCCTCTTAAGCTTAAAATTTACATTAAAAATTTAGATATAATATTAACACATATAATATAATATTAACACAGATGATAATCAAATATTAACATTATTATCATAATACTATTAGTAGTATTATACTATAATATTAATATAGCCCAGACATAATCAAACTGCCTCACTCTAGACAGCATTTCTGGTGCTTAACAACAGAATGACAACATCACCTTTACGCTCCACCTGTGTATCAGCTTTACGCTCCACCTGTGTATCAGCTTTACGCTCCACCTGTGTATCAGCTTTACACTCCACCTGTGTATCAGCTTTACACTCCACATTCAGTTCATGGTGGTGTGGTGAGTGTTCAGAGTTCAGTGTGTTTGGAGAAGCCGCAAACAAACAAACAAACAAACAAAAATAACCACTCAGATTTACATTGTCAGGCCAAAGCACCCTACAGTTATACACATAACTAACACAGACCTAATGGTTACACAAATATCCTACTCACACTTGCTCACCATGTCTTATTCACTCCATTACCCCTCCAACTTGCATGGGAACAGAGAGAGAGAGAGAGGCCAAGAGACAGTCAAGTCTGCCATGACTCAGATGAGTGTCAGCCATTTTGGAGTGGATCTTCAGGGGGTGCGGGAGGGGGAGGGGGAGGGGGTGGGGGTGGGTAAGCAGAAACAAGCTCTCTGTGACTAATGCACTTTAGTGCATATATAGACAGGCAGTGTGGAAGAGGATCTGTGTGTATGTCTGTGTGAGAGTGTGAGCGTGTGTGTGTGTCTGTGTGTGTGTGTGTGACCGTGTGTGTGTCTGTGTGAGTGTGTGTGAGTGAGTGTGTGTGTGTGTGTGTGTGAGTGTGTGTCTAGTGAGAGTGAGAGGACAGGAGAGGTGAGAGAGGGTGGAAGGGGAGGGTGATGAAGGTACTTTGTCTCTCCTGTCTGCATGAACAGATGAGGCAATGATAATTATGGGAAGTGAGGGGTGTGGAGGCACTGTGCTCGATAAATGGACGACTCTCGTTAGAATGGAGAATATTTCACGATGACCTTTTCACCACCAGAACCAAGCTGACATACGGCTCTGTGTGAACCAATCTGACCTACGGCTCTGTTTGAATCCTCTGTGTGAATCCTCTGTGTGAATCCTCTGTGTGAATTCTCTGTGTGAATCCTCTGTTTGAATCCTCTGTGTGAATCCTCTGTGTGATGCTCAACTGTTGTAATAGGATGAGGAGAGAGAAGATGGAGAGTGGAGAGTGTTTTAGGATCCACAGAAATGTTAAAGGATTATGAAGTGTGAGTGTGTGTGTGTGTGTGTGAGAGAGTGTGTGTGTGTGTGAGAGACAGTGTGTGTGTGAGAGAGAGTATGTGTGTGTGTGAGAGACAGTGTGTGTGTGTGTGTGTGTGTGTGTGAGAGAGAGAGAGTATGTGTGTGTGTGTGAGAGAGAGAGTGTGTGTGTGTGTGTGTGTGTGTGTGTGTGTGTGTGTGAAAACTCTTGGCTGTAAAGAATAATTTATGCTCTGTTGTGTGTATGTATTGTATGTGTGTGTATGTATGTATGTTTGCGTATATGTGTGTGTGCGTGTGTGTGTTTGTGTGCTCAAGGGTGCATGTGTATCTTTCTTTGTTAGTGGTACCTTTAGCAGTAGGCAGCATGTTATATGCTCAACAGAAGTATTGCCCATAAATAATTCAAGAATCTCTTCTGACCTCCTCTGATCTCTCCTGACCTCCTCTGATCTCTCCTGACTCCGGTCTCACTCTTTGTGCCCCTCACAGCTAGCCAGGCCAGAGACCTGCTCTCCAAGATGCTAATCATTGATCCAGCCAAGCGAATATCTGTGGATGAGGCCCTGCAGCACCCCTACATCAACGTATGGTACGACCCGTCTGAGGTGGAGGCAGTAAGTACAGCTCATTCAGATCCATTCAGCATTATCGATTAGTCTCCCTGGGGTCATCTGTGGCTCGTTTAACTCAGTCTGGGACTGGACAGAGAAGCTTGTGAGGAACCTACCCAGAATCTCCTGCTGCAGCACTGATGGATACAACTCATGGATCCATCATATTAGATTAATTTTACTTTCATTCTTATTTTATTGATTTATTATTAATTAGTTGATTTCTTAGCACTAATGCCTTTCAGCTCCAGTGGTTGTAGATTTGATCCTACAGAGGCTTTCCTGCACTGGGAGTGTGAGCTGCACACTGATTTGAACACACACTTAGAAAACAGTCACTCACACCCAGCAAAGCAATGTTTTAGTCTATGTTATAATTCACTGCAAGTCTGGAGACGTGGCCACATGTGACTATGTGTGACACGTGAGACGTGAGACTGTGTGGGACTACGTGTGACACGTGAGACGTGTGACAGTCCTGGAGCACCGGATTCAACACTGTTAATTCAACCCATCAGCCAGTTACCAAGTCCTTCCTCAGTCAAATGTTACTGAGTCCTTCCTGAGTCAAATGGGTCATGTTAGCACAACCACTGTAATAATGTGTTGTCCCAGCTCAGTCCTTCAGTTTCTAGCTGGTCCACATTATTGCTCTGTCCAACACCAAACACACCATAACCAATCTATTATGAATACTAAATACCTTCTACAGGTGTCCTGTGAACTGAGATGAAGCAAAAATATGGACCTTTGATGGGTTGAGAGTCACAATCCAAAGCTAAGCGTTAACAGTCCAGTCCCCTGATCAGTTCTCAGCACCCCTGATCCAGTCCACGTTTTTGTCACAGCCCCGCTCCATCCAGGCCCAAGCAGGTTAAAGACCAGGGCTTATGAACTGCTGAGAGCTGGAGAGGAACACAACCTGGACTGGCCTGTTGGCTCCAGAGAGTACAGGGTGGTCTCCAACTGGGCCCCAGGCTGTGTCCGGGGTCAGCAGATCAGTATAAGGGAACATTGACTGGGAACACTGGGAGTGCTGGTATCCAACGGGCAGGATCTCTGGAGTGCTCAGAACAAAAGCCAAATAAACATACCTCTATATTAGGCTGAAATCTGCTTTTTTAAAAACTTTGTTAACGTGCACCTGTTTTTTTTGTTCAGAGTAACACAGAAGCATCATCGCTACTGTTCATGTGTTTTAAAATATTTTTTTAAAAGCTTGGCAGACATCCAGAGCAACTTACATGTTTATTAACACAACAGATTGTGTACTCCCTGAGAATCAAACCTGTGAGCTCTGTGTTGCCAGATCCTTGACTTACCTGCATTATTAGGTAGTGGAACGGTACCAAGAGTTACTGCCTTCACCACGGCTCCTGGAACTAGACCGTTGAACCATTTTAAATACACCAACTACAAGGCTAAATAACATTTTTCTAAGACCAACCCATTTCAACAGTTAGACTGTTGAAACACAGCTTAACAATGCAAAACACACGTTTGTTATGAAAACACCAGTCACTGTACTAGGAAGACTGTGCACATATTCACTCTTTCCGATCAGCTTGCAGACACGGCCCAAGTGCTTTTATAATATTCACAAACATCAGAATCAAATGCCAGAATGGGGAAAAATGAGATCTTAGCGACGTGGGGTAGTCGTTGGTGCCAGACGGCTTAAAGACGAACGAGACCTTTGATCCATTGGGATTTTTACGCAGTCGTTTTAAGAGTTTATGTCACAAAGGATAACGTGATTTACATAATTGAATTGATTTATGAAGGGCTTTTGTCTCTCTCTCAAGATTATAAAAACCCAACATTCCCCAACAAACACCAGCATTATAATATCAGCGTCTCACTATAGAATGTTCCAGAAAAGGAATTTTAGAAGCCATGTGAACAAAAGCATGTTAGGGGAAACAGGACAGTAGTCCAACTCTGGGGTATGTAACAGGACAGTAGTCCAACTCTGGGGTATATAACAGGACAGTAGTCCTATTCTGGGGTATGTAACAGGACAGTAGTCCAACTCTGGGGTATATAACAGGACAGTAGTCCTACTCTGGGGTATGTAACAGGACAGTAGTCCAACTCTGGGGTATGTAACAGGACAGTAGTCCAACTCTGGGGTATGTAACAAGGCAGTAGTCCATCTCTGGGGTTTGTAACAGGATAGTAGTCCAACTCTGGGGTATGTTGACATCTGGTGATGAATGTTGGATTAATGAATATGATGAACTTATAATGAATGTATTCATTATTATAATGAATGAATATGTGTGAAGATATCAATCAGACTGCACAATTAAACACATTGACAAGTCTGTAATTAATTATTGTCTAAACTATTGAAAGAAAAATCCTTACTAAGAAATGACATGTAGCCTAAGATTTTATTCTGCTTTCTGGAAAGTAATTTATGACAACTATGCAACATGTGAACCAAGTAATATGCATACTGATGAAAAAGAACCTGCCCTCTTCTGTATATTATAAATGTACCCGCCCCTTATCTGTATGTTCTTCTCTCTGTTCAGCCTCCTCCTCAGATCTATGACAAGCAGCTGGATGAGAGAGAACACTCCATTGATGAATGGAAAGGTAAATCCTTAATCTCTTGGAGATTCCATTCATCGGCACGCATTTAGAGATTAGTTTAATCTCACTGGGATTTCAGTATCTTAGCCATCAAATTCAAGACCAAATAGGCTGTATATCTCATTTTTAAAAATCACACCTTAGTACTGGCTAAAACCACAAACCACACATTAGTACTGGCTAAAACCACATTGAACTTGTTTTAATATATTGGCAGCTGTATGAAAACAGCTTGTGATGTTATTTCAGTGTATTGGGATATAGGAGTTGGGTTTGGGAGGAAGGGGCATCATTCCTATTAAGTAAATGTCCTGCAGTTGACTGGACGCAGGACATATGCTGCAAGACTGAAACTGATCTTTGTTTTCTTTTCTTGATACCTTTCTTAATCAGTTTTTCTCTTGTTATCTCTCCCTTTCCCTCTCTGTCACTTTATCCATCTCTCTCTCTTTTTCTCTCTTTCTGCCGTTCTCTATCCTTCTGCTCCTTCCCCTCTTTTGGCCCCGTGTCTCTCCTCACTCCCCCTGGACTCTTAGAGCTCATCTATAAAGAAGTGATGAACTTCGAGGAGAGGACAAAGAATGGAGTAGTGAAGGGACAGCCCTCTCCCTCAGGTATTCTCACTGCATAGCCTGAGCTCTCTGTAAGTGGCCTTCTCCCCGCCCACTCTGCTCATCTGGCCCCTCCCCCAACACAGGCCCCTCCCCCTCCCGATCAGACCCCATTGCCCCACCTCGTTCGTCAGTCTGCCTGTCCGTACTTCTGTCTGCGTCCGCCGTCTTGTTCATGTCCCAAACATAGAATCCACTCTCTACTTCCTGTCTATGTACGGCTGGATCCTAAGACACAGATACTGTAACTCTTAGCTCCTCTTGGATTGAACGATGATTTGATTGATCGTAAAGACTATGTTTAGTCCAAGACTATGTTTAGTCCAAGGCTTTGTGTTTTTCTGCATCTGGGAAACCAGGTTGTGTTGTTTAATGTTTAGATTATGTGTAGTATCACTTTTAATGGTATCAGTGTTTCTAATGATCATCTTCCCCAAGATGACATTGGTGTTATAAATGTCATAAAAATGGATTTAGTCTAAGATAATGTTTATTCCCTGAACTGCAGCCAACTACATTGTGCTGTGTGTGTGTGTGTGTGTTTGTGTGTGTGTGTGTGTCTATATGTGATTATATGCCCTTACAGTGGTTAAGGATGGAATCTATGGTCTGAAAACTCAAAAAAAATGGTTACAGTCAGACTTTGGCAGTAGTCTAGGATGCAATGTTGATTTATTTTGTCCTTTTCAATGAGTCATTTTTGATGCAACACTCTAGTATAACCTGCTTACATCAGCAACTTTTCTGCAGAAACAGGCTGCGTTTTCCAGAGTGGCCTGCAGAGGGCACTGTTTAGTGTATAATTCCATGGCTGCTCTCCAGATCTCCTGCAGCGCCGCAGGGTTGAGCCTCATTGTCTTGGTGTGGAGCCTCAGAAAGCCCTCGACCTACTGCTGTAGTCCCAGGACTCCTAGCAGGCAGGGAGACCAGAACCAGGAGCAAAACCAGTTTCTTATATGAACAAAAAAACATCCAGCACAATCCTGTCTCTCTGTCTGGCTGACTCTCATGATTCTTGCCCCACCTTTGCTCGTCTCTCTCTCCCTCTTTCTCTCTTTCTACCTCACTCCCCCCCACTGTAATTACTCAAATGGATAGTGCTTGTGCTGAGAGGAGCATTCACAATGTAGTTCGAGCTGAACTGTGGCAGTATTTCACTGCAGTGTGCGTGTGTGTGTGTGTGTGTGTGAAATTGTAACACAGTTTAACTATCTAGATTGTTTCATGAACATCATATTCCCAAATCCACCATCTCTGTATGTCAGTGAATGCAAGCTATTTAACCTTTGATACTGAGAGATAGAGGTGGCTGAGTTGAGTGGAAGCTGAGAGACAGGAGTGACTCTGTTGGGCTGGTCTTTGATCCTGTTTAAAAGCATGACCTTGAATCATGAAATTTCACATTACTGCAATGCCTACGAACCGTTATTACGTTACCAGTTTTTACAGAGCAGTAGTCTTTCTGAAGCATGTACTGAGACATGTACTGAGTACTGAGTCAGTGCTGAAGAAACTTTAGCTGCTGGCAGACCTGAGCTGGTTGAAGTCTGTGTGGAGTCTGTGTGGAGTCTCTGGTTAGAGGTTGTCTGAATCTGGTTGGTGTTTGGTGTGTTTGTGGTGAGGGTGTCTGTGGAGAGTTAACTGG
Source organism: Sternarchorhynchus goeldii (assembly GCA_028565775.1). Lineage (NCBI taxonomy): Eukaryota > Metazoa > Chordata > Actinopteri > Gymnotiformes > Apteronotidae > Sternarchorhynchus > Sternarchorhynchus goeldii. Next base: position 24,337,292 of record JAOXYF010000003.1, read on the forward strand.
GCTGAGAGCTGCTGAACGGAGCGCTCATTCAAAGCTGGAACTAAAAATCGAAGGCTTCCATAAATCCACCTCATCCTTTTTTACATTCATTTATTTATTTAGGCTTTTATTGGGGAGTCTTGCTTTCCGCCGAGGCCCCTGCTGCGCTGAGCTCGTAAATGGGAGATTTACAAGGTCTTCGTACTGTCGTGGCAGGAATCGGGGGTGGGGGGGACTGGGGGTGTCATTGCTCTGGATCGTTCCGCACGCAAGGATCATGGATTGAACAGTGTTGAACACTGTGTTCCTGTTATGTGTTGAACACTGTGTCCCTTTTGGTAAATGTCTGTGTGGGTCTCACAGTTGTCCAGGGTGTTGTCTGTGGCACATAGATAAGATTTAATATGACTATATGGTATGAATATTAAATGAATGTACTCTGAATGTACTCTGCACACGTGCTGTTACGAGCACATCCAGTTCTTCCAGTGCCTGGGACACTGGAAAACTGCATGGAGGTTCTTGGCTCTGGACTACCGCACTGAACATGAGAGGTGTTGAGTTTCATCGCACACCCCCTCAACTCACCTGAGCCTCCTCAAACCCCCGAGCCTCCTCAAACCCCTGAGCCACCTCACACACCAGAACCTCCTCGCACACCTGAACCTCCTCACACACCTGAACCTCCTCACACACCAGAACCTCCTCGCACACCAGAACCTCCTCACACACCTGAACCTCCTCGAACACCTGAACCTCCTCACACACGAGAACCTCCTCACACACCAGAACCTCCTCACACACCTGAACCTCCTCACACACCTGAACCTCCTCACACACCAGAACCTCCTCACACACCTGAACCTCCTCGAACACCTGAACCTCCTCACACACGAGAACCTCCTCACACACCAGAACCTCCTCACACACCTGAACCTCCTCACACACCAGAACCTCCTCACACACTGACCTTCACTTGCCCTTAATCTCAAGGGTCTCAAACATCAATGGGAATAAAATGCTTGAACTTTTTTGCTTGAAAAATTTGTTCAAGAAACTGAAGTGAATGAAACTGAACCAAAAGCAATGAGATGAATGTATGAATAAGTACGAATGTTTCTCCTCTATGAGGAGAAAATACGAATAATACAGAGAATAAAATATTAAGAACGAGATGCTAAACTCCACTGGCTTCCTCTCCTGAGCCCAGGGGGTCCCTACGCTTGGGACCTGTCCCTGCAGACCCCCTGCAGGACTCAAAATGAATACTGTTCTTTTACAGCTGTCTGTACTGTAGTCAGAACCAGATGACTGTAATGCTACAAGAACACACACGTGCGTGTGTCATGTAGTGTATCATCACCATCTAGTGGTTGACTGCAATATTGCGGCATATTTATGACTCATCAATCCTTTTTAGCATCTCCAGCTTGGTGCTCCCATTCTCCTCTGATCTAGGATCAGCTTCAAGTGTTAAATTTTACAACATGCATTTTGATGTTTTTCCTGTGTGCTTGACATGTTTGAGAATGGAAAACACAAAAAGTGTTTTATCCAGACTGGATCAGTGGGCTGTTAGTATATATACACGTGTGTGTTAATATGCATGAGTGTGTTAATATGCATGTGGGTGTGTATGTGTGTGTGTACTCATTTGCCCATGTGTGTGTATGCCTGTGTGCGTTTGCTACCGTGTATTGGTGTGTGCATTTCTCTGTGTATATTTGAAAGCGTGTGTACGTTTGCCTGCATTGGTCTGTGCGTGTGTTTGCACATGTGAGCGTGGACAAGCAGAGGTTGATCATGTGCAGGCATTACCAGGCTGTGAGTGCAGGGGGTATCTGAGAGAGTGCTGGGGTATCCGAGAGAGTGCTGTGTTATCTGAGAGAGTGCTGGGGTATCTGAGAGAATGTTGGGGTATCTGAGAGAGTTTAGTGGTAACTAAGAAAGAGTTGGGGTATCTGAGAGAATGCTAGGGTATCTGAGAGAGTGCTGGGGTATCTATGAGAATTTCAGGGTATCTGAGAGAGTGCTGGGGTATCAGAGAGACTCATCACTCATCATCTTGCCTCTTCATTGGCCTGAGGGTCAATCACACCACGGATTCCATCCTTGAATGTGTCACTCTTTGAATACTTTATAGTCCTCTAGAGTAGCGTTACTCAAATTCCTCTCAGACAGGCAGAGCCTTGCACAGTGTGGAGTTGAGCAAGAACATTCATCAGCCGGAACACACCGAGCTCTCAGGTGGGAGGTAAATACCGGAAGCATAAATCAGGTGTGGGTGAATTTTGTTTGGATGATAATTGGGGGCGGGGCCAAGTCAGGTGTGATTTTAATTTGGGTTGGATGATCATTGTGGGCGGGGCTGAGTGTGATTGGGCCTGCAGGACAGTAAGAACAGAGCTCTGAGGGGGATGTGAGTAACGTGGTTTTTTGGTTGGCTGCAGTCTTCCTGTGTTCTGTTCCCTCTGTCTAACCAGCACAAGGTGGTTCTCCTTCTCTCTCTTTCTCTCTTACTATCTCTGTCTTTCACTCTTTCTCTCCCTGTCTCTCTTTTTTGTTGTAACCGTTCTTTTGTCCCCCGCTGCTTCCCGTAGCACAGGTGCAGCCATGACCAGCAGCGAGAGCCTCCCCCCGTCCTCCTCCGTCAACGACATCTCCTCCATGTCCACCGACCAGACCCTGGCCTCCGACACAGACAGCAGCCTGGAGACGTCGGCAGGGCCGCTGGGCTGCTGCAGGTGACTAGCTGCCTGCCTCCGTAACCCTGTGTTCTTCAGAAGGTGAACGGACCCCCCAACGGAAAACTCAAAAGTCCAGTACTCTGCGAAAAAAGTTCAATATAAAATACTGTAATGTTAAAAAATAAATAAATATCTATATATCTATCTATATATTATCTATATACCTATCTATATATTATCTATATACCTATATATATATATATATATATATATATATATAGATAATGAGACACTACAAATCTGAAGTATAATTTCACGTTATATATGAATTATGGGTAACTGCAAAAAGCCTGCATTGTCATTCAAAGGATACAAAAAAAGTAAAAAGATGAGTGTGTGTGTGTGTTCTCTCCACACACACTCTGATATGTGTGTGTTCTCTCCACACACACTCTGATATGTGTGTGTTCTCTCCACACACACTCTGATATGTGTGTGTGTGTTCTCTCCACACACACTCTGATATGTGTGTGTTCTCTCCACACACACTCTGATATGTATAGTTCTGAAACCGCACTAGTTGCTTTGCTTTGGATTCCTCCATGTGGCGTTTGAAAAAGCCCAGAACAGCTGTAAAGCCCGTAAAGAGGCGTGGCTCGTGGCTCCGTGACCCGTGCGATCCCCGCCCCCTTCGCAGTACCTCGCTAGCGCCTGCGTGCTTTCGCTCCATGTGGCAAGGTGGGCGTGTTCCTGAGCCCTCGGGTGCTTTCACCAACCTTTCACCAACCTTATAGACGATGTGTTTGTGTGTTGAACTACTCACTGAGAGTGGTAGGGGTGGGGGGACAAGTGTAAATGCTGCCCCCTGTCTTTGTACATATGTAAGTCTGTACAGCTACGAGGCATTTCCTGAGTGGGACGGACGGCCAGTATTGGGAGTTTATTTGCACGCCTTGCCACAAACTGCTTTGACCTTTAGTTGCCCTTTGCCTGTAGTCCTGCATGACCAGAGACAAAAAAACATGTGACTAAACTTATTATAACCCAGTATAGAAGACCTTTGTATACCATGTAAGTAAATTACATTTACTGGAAGCAGCGAAGTGAATGTAGGGGTTTCTGCAGGTGAAGCGGGCGTGTGTGTCCTGCAGGTGAAGCGGGCGTGTGCATTCACTGCAGGTGAAGCGGTCGTGTGTGTCCTGCAGGAAGCCTTTGGGGGAGGGGGGTTGGCGCTCCATCAACCTCACATCCATCCTTCTCCATCTCCAGGGTTCGGCTCCCTCGCTTCCTTGCGGTTTGAAGCTCCTGTGCTCGTTCTGTTACGCTGTTTCCATGGGAGCTCCTGTGCCCATTTTGTTCCACCACTTCCCTTGTTCCTGTACTTGTTCTGTTCTGGCGTTTCCATGGGAGCTCCTGTGCTCGATCTGTTCCGCTGTTTCCATGGGAGCTCCTGTGCTCGATCTGTTCCGCTGTTACCATGGGAGCTCCTGTGCTCGATCTGTTCCGCTGTTACCACGGGAGCTCCTGTGCTCGATCTGTTCTGCTGTTTCCATGGGAGTTCCTGTGCCGGTCGAGGGTCTTCACGGTGGGCTCTGTGGTTGGAATCAGTGTCCACTTCATGTTACACTGCACATCCCCTTCGTCTGACTGGACGTATCATCTTGCTGGTGTATGTTTGTGTGTGTTTGAGTAAAACAACCTTTTGTCAGAGTGTGCGTGGCATGATGATAGCAGAACAGAAGGTCAGGGCATGCTGGGAGGACAGCGCTGACCTCTTCTCTCTCACACCTACCAGCCCGTCCATCAGATTGATCTTCCTGTATTCCACAGCCATGCATTTCACTCAACATCATTATTCATATTGTCTGAAGGGAATCCAAATTTACTTACTACCTAAATGAGAAACATGAGAGAGACGAAAACATTATGAGTGGAAGCTTTTCATGATCATATTTATTTCCTAAGATGGAGCCTGAATTCTGGCAGTGCCTTTAAAACGGTGCAGTTTCCTCCTCTTCATGAGAAAAACGTCAACAGCAGTAAAAGTGACTGCAGTGAAGGAGTAGAGTTCAGGTGTGGTTGCCCAGGGTGAGGTTGCTAGGGTGTGGTTGCCAGGGTGAGGTTGTCATGGCAGCAGCTTTGTCACTGTTTTATGGCTACAGTTCAGCAAGAGTCGGGGTACGTTGGTGGTGTCTGGTTTATCTTGCCCTTCCCTCTTTGTCTCAGTATGCACATAGTCTCCAGATGTCAGAACCGTGTCTTTTCCCCATCCTACAAAAAATGAACACACCCCCCCCCCACCGTTGCATTCATAAACGATGTGATGTACATTGAATCTCAACCTTTAATCACACAACTGGTGTTTTTCAAATATAGACTAATGATAATCCTCCTTCAGTAAATGTTATGAAGTACACAGTAAAAATGGATCATATAATATTTAAGTTGTATGGTTTTGTTTTGTATCTGTATTTGTCTGATTTGATCTGTGTACCAAATCATTTTAATAAAGGAATGAAATACACATTTTATTTGATTGTTTATGCAGATTGTTAAGCTACAATAACTGGGGCCATTTCTGTGTCAAGATTTCATAACCCCACTAATAATGACTGATTTATTGTTATTCTAATCACATTTCATTTTCATACTTTCATTTTTTAATATTAATCAAACCTAAGGACTTACATGCATTCTGACTGAGAATTGCATTAAAAAAAACCCAAAACAACGATATTGGCCCTAATGCAGAACCCAGGGGTACACCTCCTGTTCTCCTGCAGGAACGTAGCCCAGCTGGGTTGTTTTGTTTTGTTTGCTTGCACTGTATGTTTAGAAAATGTGCCATTGTTAATTCTGAAGCCTAAAACAAAAGAACTGTTTTTTTAGAATATTCAAACTCAATCAAAGTCATTTGTCAACTGTTTTGTCTTGTCCTGACGGTCAGTACATTTCACTCAGAGTTCAAGTTCACATATTTGATAAGGCTATTCAAGGCCAATCTTTACTTACATCTGATTGAAAAACCTTTATTGTTTTTTGTTTGTTTGTTTTTAATGAACAATTACAGATGCAGTTGTATTTATTTTTGTTGTACTGCAAAAATGCAAAAAAAAAAAAAACAACAAAAAAACTTGAGAATCTGCAATACTGAAGTTGACCTGCAGGTGAAGCAGCTCACCTCCATTCATCTCTCACTGTCCTGTAACAGAAACACCTCGATGTGAACATCATCACACTGTGAGGGTTTTTGAAACAGGGCTCAGACATGGTCAGACTGGCAATATAAAGTGGATGTACACACTTTTATAACAGGGTGGTAAACACACACACACACACACACACACACACACGACATGTGGTAGCTTTTGTATTTCAATTATTAGAATTGAACTAATTGTAAACTGTTCTGTTGTGTATTCAATTTGATTCATTAGATTAGAAAGAAATGTGATGTGGATTCATGCATTTTATACAGGACATTTTCAACATTATACAGGACATTTTCAACAAGACGACCCATGTCTTAACTGATGGGTCAGAAACAGGGTTCATTTTGCAAATTCATTGTTTCTTCAAAATCTCTACATTCAAAAAGGTGCCACAATGTCAGTTCTGGACTAACAATGGAGGTTTTTTTTATTTTTGTTTTAAATATTATTAATAACAGTAAAATTTCATCCTCTTTAATACTGTTAAGTTTGGAAATATATGTGTTGGTTGAATACCCAAAATCCTCTGACAACCC
>JAOXYF010000003.1:24363584-24378778 GCA_028565775.1 Sternarchorhynchus goeldii
TCTCTCTCTCTCTCTCTCTCTCTCTCTCTCTCTCTCTCTCTCTCTCTCTCTCTCTCTCTCTCTCTCTCTTTCACTCATTATTCTATTTCTTTTTCTTTCTTTCTCCATCTTTTTCTCTCTGTCTCTCTCTTTGCCAAACACTCTCAACCTGTTTCTTTTCCTGCCACACACTCTTTTTCTCTCACCGTTTACTTGATCCACACTCTTAACTCTCTCTTGCCGTTAAATGTTTTGATATAAAATTTAAACCTGCATGGGTGTTAAAAAAAAAGAACTGATCCAGAACAGAAACCTTACAGTAAAGTGCTCACACAGAACATTTCAGTTCCACTGTAAAATGTTTGGAAGCTGCTTGAGATGCCTTACTGAAGGCTACAAAACTTTCCCACCGGCTGAGCCAAATTAGCCATGTTAACAGCTGAAAATATGTGGACAGGAAACACACACACACACACACACACACACACACACAAACAATCACATTTTTCTGGGTTACAGATTCTGGGCGGATCTTTTATGCTGTCATCGTTTATTTTAAATCCCTTCTTTAAAAAGTCTTTTGGTTAGACTCAGTCTGAAGGACCACTGACAGGGAAGGACAAGACAGGAAAAGGCTACATAATGTCATCCCAGTATTTGAGTGTCCCAGTACTGGACATCCTGGGGTTTAAACATCCCAGTGTGCATTGCTGGATGGACTGGGATCAAACGACAGCTACATGATCTTCTCTAACAGTGGAGATGGAGATGGAAACCCTCACGACTCGTCTGAAAAAATACTGCCTGGAACAATCTATGTAAAAGGGTCAAGGGTCAAAGGTCAAAAGAGAAAGGAATGTAAGAGTCCAGGACATGCATGCAGGTGCATAGAGACCGGGTGGCCCCACATACTGGAAACTCTGTCTCAGTGACCTCTGACCTAGGAGAATCCCACCCACCCCGAAACACATATCTAGTGTAAAGAACAGACTTTCACATCATGGACTGTAAATGGCAATAATCAAATCGTTTACCAAAGACTGTTCTGAACTGCACAGATAAGCAACTCAACTATGTTAGACAGGACTGGTACAGTCCGTTTCTTTTCCCAGAAGGCCATTCTCAGTGGTGAAGAATCATTCCTTTAGAAGTGGATGTTCTGCTTATATCCATTGATATAAAAAATAAATCTGGAAGTGTCTATGAAAGCCTTGCATGCGTTCAGTCTTCCCCAGGATCCCGTGGTCTCTATCAACTAGGCTAGTGTTCTAAACAGGTTCCTAAACTAACACAGCGTCCTACATAGAATAAACTAAGAAGAAACTACCGTAGTTTCCTGCATAATAAACAGGTTGATAATCCAGCGCAGCGTCAGTTCAGCATCATTTGTTACGGAGGTCCATACCGCAGCATAGTGTCGTAGTCTGTGTAGATTTGGGAGTGTGGATCTGATTAAATTGCAATTCTAGTGCAATTGTTCTGTCAGCACGGTTCATCGCTGTGTTTTCACACTCCGCTGGGCACTAAATAAGCCACCGGGGATTCCCTGCGGAGGGCGGAGTCTCTGCCTGCGTCCAGAATGAGCTTCCGGCAGATGGATCAAACGGCACCTGTTACAAGCTACAACCCACACGCCGCGTGAGAGAACGGAGCAGCGGCGGAAATGAACAGAGAGTAAACGCGGAGCAGGGGGCACATAACGCGTCTCATTACCGTCCGGTCCAACGAGTGCGTCTGTAGCATAACGGGGGCACAGAACACCCAACATGCTTTGCTGCAGGGAAGGACTCTGGTTTGCCTTCTTAATGCCTTCAGCTGTGCCTGGGTTCTGAGCTGGTAAGACTGCAGTGCTCCAGTCCACTCAGTATTATCCTAGTCACAAAACATACACCTTAATCTGTAATCATATGAATTTTGTTTACATCCTCTGGATCAGTGGTAAAAGTAAAAACAATCATTTTCAGCTTTGGTCCAGACCAAAGGGAACCACACTACAAATATGTGACCTGCAGAGCAGAGGTCACAGGTCACAGGTCACAAACGCAATAAAAACAAACCAAATGCACTGTCACCTGGAACAAAGGAAAAAGAACAAATTACACTCCGTTCTTTGGTGTGTGTGTGTATGTGAGACCTGTATGAGTGTGTGTGTGTGTGAGACCTGTGTGAGTGTGTGTGTGTGTGTGTGTGCTGTTGAAAGCATGCACGTAGGATGCTGAATCAAGATCTGTTCTCTCATTGCAGGTTAATGTCGCCTGTATCTGACTGCACTTCAAAAGGCACACAGGCAGTTTATCACAATATCTCAAACACAGTTACAACTCTCTGCATACATATGCACACAAATATTCACACACACACACACACACACACACACACACACACACACACTCACACACACTTCATCACAATATGTGGAGCAATGGAAATCAATAAACCTCTTGTAGCAGCAGCAAAGTAATCAAGCTCCACACTTTGACCACATTTGCACAGTTCAGACATGAAAGTTCCAAAAGATCTGGATTACTGACCACATTTGCACAGTTCAGTCACAAAAGGAATTAAGCAGGTCTGGCAGGTCTACCCACGCAGACTGGCCTGGTTGTACAGCCTGATCCAGCTCACACACACATAACCAGGGGTTTTATTGTGTTAACTGACAAAACATATGACCATAAACTATTACTCAAACTCTGACTGCGCTTGCTATCTTTTGAGAGGTAGTGTCACTACACCATACCAGGAAGTTACAGACATTTTGTGAATGTCTATATTAATATACATAGATATCAGTAAATGCTGTGTGTATTTACAAGTACATTACAGGTACATTTACAGTAAAAATGTCTATTAAAAGCATCCAGCTAACACCTGCCCTTTCGTCCAGGCCACTGAGTCCAGAGTCCAGACCGGCGTACAGACAGATTTCAGGACTACTGTAGTCTGTCAGCAGATGTCAGAGTACAGTAGTGCTGGACGCTTACAGTTGAATGTAAAATGTATAGTAGCCTGTTAGGTTTAGGTGTACCCAACCAAACGGTCACTCCAGGTAGAGCACACACATCTATACTAACCTACAGTACGTACTAACTTACATACATGCTAATTACTATTATTAGTACTTGTGTAGTAGGACTCACCTCCCCCAAAGGGAGCCCATATGACTCTGCGGATGGTCTTGACCCAGTCCTCCATGTCATTCTGTGTGCTGGCCATGAGCAGATACGTTTCATGGTTGGCCGTCATCCGCTCCCTGTCGCCCCCTGTGGAGAAGGAGGGAAAAGCAACTATGTTCAGGGTTGTTCTGTCCTGTTTCAGAAAGGCTGCATCTTCTAACATGGGTCATTGATCGCCGTTTCAGTAACCTGCGCTATTACTGATGGAAGGACAGCTGGTACTGTACCACAGACTGGGATCTGCTCGGAGTGCATTAGAGAGGAGAGCCTGGCTACACCACATGCATGCATTCCCTATGCAATAGAGAACCTCTACCAAAGCACTTGTGAACAACCAATTAGGCTCCAGTAATTACAGGTGAATGGTAATAAATGCCTTTGGCTAGTTAAAGCCCTACAGTGCATTAGAAGCCTGTTATTAGTCCCGGACTCATGGTGGTAATTATCATTCTCAAGCACTCTGACAGGAAATGCAGTCAGGCCTCGCCCCTCTCCCGACCCCAAATGATGAAGAGTGCTGGCTCTGGGGGCAGGGCTACATCTCCACCTGGGGGTTGAGGGGCGGGGCTACATCTCCAACTCTCTTCCCCACATTATGACTCTTGGCTGCAGTGCTGGATTATGGGCTGAGGGGCCTGCGGTGTGTGTGTGTGTGTGTGTTTATGAGAATACATGGGTGCTTAACAGCATCTGATTATATATAAAATACTATATAAATGCAGAATTTATTTTCACTAACCCCAGTCCCACACCACTCCACAGCACTGATTACTTTGCCTCTGCAGGGCACTGTGAGGAGGAGAACGAGAGACGTCCACGTGATGGCTAACAGAGAAACGACTGAGATGGAAGACTAAATAATTCAAGACTAAATAAATCATGGCCTGTATGCAGCAGACTCTGCTGATCTCTGACACACTCTGCCATCCTCATTGATCTTCTGCGCAGGGAGCTCAGCGTGGGGGCTATTCAACGTGCAGGGTAGTATCACGGAGCAGAGAGACGAGTGCATGGCGTTAGCAGCAGAGCAGTGTGGGTAAAGGGGCGGGGTTTCAAGCACAGCTCCTACAGCACACGTGCACGTGTGTGACACACGTTCCTGGGCCTCTGTAACGCAGAGCACGAGGTCAGAGTTCACACGCCACCAACAGAAAGGAACGTGGAGCTGAAGGTCAAACACACTGAAGAAACGTCATAAAGGAGACAAACACACTGAAGAAACGTCATAAAGGAGTCAAACACACTGAAGAAACGTCATAAAGGAGACAAACACACTGAAGAAACATCATAAAGGAGTCAAACACACTGAAGAAACGTCATAAAGGAGTCAAACACACTGAAGAAACGTCATAAAGGAGTCAAACACACTGAAGAAACGTCATAAAGGAGACAAACACACTGAAGAAACATCATAAAGGAGTCAAACACACTGAAGAAACGTCATAAAGGAGACAAACACACTGAAGAAACGTCATAAAGGAGAGTCCCAGACAGATCGCCCAGGCAACGACTCAGCACGCTGATACAGAACACACATCCATTACACTGTATTTCTTTAACATATTGTATGAACATTTTAGACCACAGTTGCTCATATACAATTATCGGCCTGTGTTCATGTAATTGCATTTTTTCAGTACTTTTAAAAGGACTGTTTAGTTGAGAAATGGCAAAAATGGTTTAACAATATATACTGGTTTACCATCCTTTGATAAGTAACTGTATTTCACCCAGAGCATCACTGACCACTGAGAATCAATAGAAAGAAAAAGACATCCATTGGTGTAAACTACACCAGCTAAACTACATCAGTTAAACTACACCAGCTAGAGTAAATTACATCAGTTAAACAACACCAGCTAGAGTAAACCACACAAGCTAGAGTAAACTACGTTAAACTACACCAGCTAGAGTAAACTACATCAGCTACAGTAAACTACACCAATTCAAATACACCAGCTAGAGTAAATGATACCAGTTAAACTTCACCAGCTAGAGTAAGATACTCCAGCTAGATTATACCAGCCAGATAAAAATATACCAGCTAGAGTAAACTGTACCACCTAGAGTAAACTACTTTAGCTAAACTATACCAGCTAGAGTAAACCAGCTAAATTAAAGTACACCAGCTCCTGTGAGTCTAGATTAAAGTACACCAGCTTCTATCAGTACCTCAGAAAAACGTCTTTTCAAAATGTTGTCGAGTACAAATTGCCAGACACTAAAAACGTTCTTCCTGTGGATGATTCTTTTCTCGTGCTTCCTCACATGAATGTTGATACCTGTGACTTATTTTAGTCATTTAAAAAATATTACAAAAATGACAAATAAATGATGATGATGATGATAATGATGATGATGATGATGATGATGATGATGATGATGGATGCAACACATCGATCACAAGCTTCTCAATGCAGGAGTTTTCCAATGTGAAGACCAACTTCACCTAAACTTGCTCACGAAGGAAGATGATTTATTACTATGCAGGTATTATGTTCCTACCAACAGGTGCAGTAATGAGTACTGGCTGTAGGTTAAACAGGATACCTGTTCATAGGAATCAGATGTCTAGACAGTATTTTGACTTCAGAGGCTGTAGGCAACCCTCCCCCAACCCCCAATAACCACACATATACATACACACAAACACACACACACACACACACACACACACACACACACACACATACCTCTCCACCTTATACTCCACCCCCTCCAGACCTCAATGAGCTCACTCTTTTCATCAGCAAGTTATGAATCTCCTATATGTACATGTACACAGAGCGAGAGAGAGAGAGAGAGAGAGACAGGTTTCTTAACTATACTGCTCAATAACCAGTGAACAGGGCCACAGTTAATAAAGCACACAGCAGATGTCTATCACAGACCAGCTACAACTGCAGCGAATCTCCCAACTACAACCAAAGCTACAGTGTTGACTGCAACCAGCTCCACCCACAACACATTCACACTGGACCCTCCACCCACAACACATTCACACTGGACCCTCCACCCACAACACATTCACACTGGACCCTCAATCTTTTTTTTGTTGTTTTTGTTTCTTCAGGATTTATTTGTCAGTTTTTCCTATATTTCTAAGGACACTCTGCAGTTTCTAACTCTAAATGAGAAGCACTATATAACTGAAATTATTATTCCTAGTGACCTGCCCCTCTAATATAAAAGGTGCAAGTATGATTTAAACACTGGCTATTACATTAATTCACTGGCTATTGTGCTAAAAGTTCAGCTATTATACACCTTGGTCAGGCCCAGTTTCTCAAACACTCCCACAGCTGGTCCCTCATCTCTCCATCCTCAGTCTCTTTTTAATTCCATGATCTCCGAAATCCTGCGTTTAATGTTGTCTGAACCTCAACAGCACTAGTGAACGTATCGACTCTGCTCTTTCTGTTATTCATGCAGATCATGTAGATTGATCTGCTCTATAAACACGCCTTAACAACCTCAGGCCCTGTGTTCCTCATTAAAACTCTCCCTCTCCATTCCTGTCCACACTCATCAGCACAAAGTCCTGGGAACTCTGGAATGCCATTGTATTTCAAATGTTCAATAATTCAAACTTCCATTTGTAACAATGGCTTTTCAATTCAAACAGCAGTTGCAGAGTGTATTCAAGCATCACCGAATTCTAGAACTTAAGAGAAGGCTGACCCAGGACCTGTGCTCTCTGTCCACACCCCAACCACTACCATTAGCAAACAAGTAGATGTACAGATCACAAATCAGTGCACAATGGCTACCTCTAACAAAACTCTCTTGGAAGGACATCAGAGGAACTTCCTGCTTTGTGTCATTTCCAGACCCCCTGTGTCACTGCACTGGGGGTGGGGGTTGCAGTTGGAAACACATGACAATACAAGCATGTGAGTTCTAATTCAGCTCTGAATTACAACATAAAATACAATCACAGATACTGTTATACCACCATTCAAAGGAACAGGAAATAGGTAACTGAACGCTGTTCATCACTGAGAGCTCTCTGTCCCTTTCTCTCTCCCTTCCACACAACACACACACACACACACACACACACACACAACAGGTGAAGGTGAGTAACCCGTCATGCTCGTGCTTTTCTAACAGTTCTGCACATCCATTTATGGTCCTGGCTAACGGTCTTTCTTTAATGTTATGAATGTTTACTTTAAATAATTTATAGTCGGGAGACGGACCTCCCCAACACAGGCCGCTGTGTAAACACTCGTCGAGACCACCGTAAACACATTCCCCACACGGTGCGTTCATCACATACCGGCGCTCCGTCCGCCGGCGCGCGACGGAATTCTCACATACCAAACGTTATCACAGACACACTAAGCGCGCAGTTAGGATGAAAAAAAAACTGCTGCCTCGTGTCAATAGCTTTTACGTTCAGCTTTAGAGTATATAGTTTACGGCATATAAGACGCAACTTTGAAGTCTATCGTGAATCCGTATTAGGCAACAACTTTATTAAGGTATTAAATTACTCGCGACAGTACAGTCGCCGAACGACGTACATTTACAGACGCATCGCACTAATCACACCGAGTCCAGCAAGAGACAATGTGGAGCTTCTGAAGGTACTAGTTAAAATTTAGACTTTGTCGAGAACCATGGCAAGTAAAGCCAATGTCGGTTATACATTAGACAAAGAGAACTCGGCGAACATACTGACCCTTCAGCATTCAGAGCAGATGTCACATGAGACGCAGCTGCGGATGCAGTCGCTGTCGTGAGGTAGCGAGAGCAACAGCGCCTTTCGCAAACACTCTCCGTACTTATAATCCAAAGCGCAAAAAACAAAATCGGCGTTTCTCCGCTCCTCGCACAAACTGCGAGACAATAGGATTACCGTTCCGCCCCTTTCTCTACCCTCTCGCGCACTGTGCCGTTGAACGCGAGCTGGGAAAGAAGCAGCGCAATTCGGCTGTGGGACCGCGTGACGTCAGGATGACCGTTGACCGGTTCGAGGTTTTAACGGATTTGTTGCGGAGCAGGTGCTTTCCGTTTGTGGTACTTCATCATATATAGACAATATTCAATATTTCAGTTTGTTACCGTTCGATAAAGCCTAATTATGCCCGTAATACTCGTCTTACGGCTGTGGTCTGAAAGTCGCAATGTACTATAGTCAACGAGCGCCCGATTTATTGAAAAATATCGATGTTTTACTGGAGGCTTTTGATTAACGTTGTTTTTTGCGCACTGTCACCATCATAAAGCAACTTAATAAGTTGCTGGATATCAGTCATAGAATTCCGGACTCCATCTGCTTATCTGATTCACACACACACTGGGATGTCTGGCTGGCTGAGTTGTTGTCCACTCATCCAGACAGCATTCCTTGCGTGTTGCACTGTGTAGCCACAGCTGTCCACACCCCTCTTCCTTCGGGAAATCCTCAGCAACTGACTCATCACCGTTGCTCTGTGCAGAAAGTAACCAGCTTCAGTGTTGATTCACTATCAACAGCTGGTTAAATGGCACTTCAAGCTCTGTGTGTTGTGTGTGTCATTGACTCAGAATCAATGATTCAGAAGCACACACACATGGACATACACACACTACTCATTACACTTTGAATAGAACTATCAAGGAGTCGTTTCATAAACAAAACCACAGACTTGAGGTTTTGAGTTTGTCACACTGGATTGCTATTCTGTAGCAAGTCATTTTATCTTTGTTGACAATGAGAGTATTTGTGGTACATTAGATATGCGAGTGTCCCATACCCTTCCCAGAAGGCTGTGTGTGGATGGTTTGTTATGCAGATGTACTTTGACTGCTCTAAGAACATTGTCTTTATTACAATCAGAAAAGGTTTGTCGCACATCTCACTCTCTCCCTCCTTCCATCACTCACTCCCTCTCACTTTCTCTTCTTCCCTCCCTCCCTCTCTCCCTTTCTTTCTTTCTCTCTCTCTTATAAGGTGTAGCAGGACTGCTGTTACTCTGAAGAAGACACACACACACACACACACTGGACTTACTTCCTCTGCATTTTCCTGTTTATTTCACACCGTGTCCTGGACCTGACCCGGAGATGAGAAATCCTGTGTTGTGTTTCCTACACCCCCCAACACACACACACACACACACACACACACACACACACACACACACACACACACACACACAGTTGCTTACTGCCTTGCTCATGTTGCCTGTGTATGGCAAATGTGTGAGCTGTTCAGTACCACAGTAAAAAAGATCTCTCTCTTTCTCTCTCTCTCTCTCTCTGTTCAATTATGTCTGAACAGGTCCAAAATCCCTACAGATGCTAAACATTTTTTTTCCATGAGTGACTGATGAGGCTGTGGAGAAAGCTGACTTCAGTCATACTCTAATACAACACAAACACAAGTAAGGAGCTCAGTGCTGCAGTGCAGAAGAACAAACAGCTTAATGCAAATGTTCAATATGTCTGTGACAGAGACTGGAAAATGCCACAGGAGTGATCAAGGAGTCACCACAGGAGAAATAGAGGAGTTACCACAGGACTGATCAAGGAGTGATCACAGGAGTGATCTGATTCGCTGGATCCATCACAGAGGAAGCAGGAGCATGTGCAACGGCTGATCGCCATGACAACATCTCCGTGCAGTGATGGATGGCATGGGTGTGATGCCCTGATCTCCAAACTGCATTAATAAGTACAACAGCAAAGGGGGTGTGGCCAGCAGCAGGTGCTCCGCCCCCACACACCCCACAGACACTCAGAAACGTGATGAACGATGGCGAGGGTGTTGCGACAAACATGCTCTGCGTAATAAAATCTCCCAGGGCATGATGGATGGACTTGCCTTGGCTCTCCAACAGAGCCGCGTTTTAAATGTAAACCCAGCAGATTAGGACCGCATCCAAGATTAAGGAACAGCAAGAGGAGAACAAAAGAGAAACGCTGTAATTCTAAAACCCATCAACACAGAGGATTCACAGAGGTTACTGGATTCTCATGCACCCTGTTACATTCAGCCTCCACGTTACTAACCACTGGAATGCACCACTAGTACAGTCATTAGATACAAACTGCACTAAAGAAGATGATTAGAGTGACAGGTTGACATTATTCATCTCTACTTCCAATGACACTTAGTTTTACTGTGGCATATAGGAATGACATAGATCACTGACAGTGCCAGGAATCATTTGAAAGACCTGCCACACTGCCAGGTGGGAAAGGTGAACACGCTTACCTGCTACAAGCCAATAACTGCCTTGTTTGGTAGCACTACCAGTTAATAACTGCCCCATTTGCCTCCTGCCGCGACCCCCTGCCTGGCTCGCTGCCCCTCATTTTCCCGCCACTCCTCAGGTAACACGGCTCTCTGACCACATCGATGAATACAATCAGCAGCTCATCTGTCAGTCTGAGCTGCCTGGCCAGACACTATAATAAAGGAATAGATCTCTGTCAGAAGACAGATGTGCAAGTCCATGCTACAGGCAACGAGGGAATATCTGGAGCATGGAGACAAGGGAGTGAGAGAGAGAACACCAGAAAGAAAGAGAAAGAGAAAGGAGTAAAAAGAGAGAGGGTGAGATGTAGAGCACAAGAGGAAGAGAGAGGGTGAGATGTAGAGCACAAGAGGAAGAGAAAGGGGCAGTAAGTGAGATTAAAACAGTGGTGGAGAGAAATCTGTCCATGTTTGACCAAAGTGCAGATTTCTGGCCTCAGATAAACAGGATTAATTCCTAGTAGCAGGAATTCTCTTTGTGCCTGTAATCTCTGGTGAGTAAAGTGGGTTTCGTTTTTCATTCAGTGAGAAGCCCAGCCAGACCTCTGCTAAAGATCACTGCAGTGCTCCGCCCACCTGCCTCTGCTCCACCCACCCACACACGCACAAAGCATGAATGGCATCAGTACGGGTGACAGCTGTGACGACATGGATTTAGCATGCCCTGGTCACGGACGCTAAGCAACGGAGGGAGCAAACTCCACCCACTGTCCGCTGCCGTTGCAGCTCATTCGTGCAGAGAGGCAGGTACCTGCTCGTTGTGGCCGAACTACGGTAACTACTGTTACTGCAGAACATGCACAACCTCCAGACACTGTGACTGTGGACACATCACTGTTAAACTTCTGTTACCCTTCAGTTATCCTTCCCTTCCACTTGTTACACCTTTGTAACACTTCCATTACACTTCTGTTACCCTTTCCTTCCACTTCTGTTACCCTTCCACTGGAGCATCAGGGATGGTGAAACAAACTTGGACATTTATTTTCCCCATCACAGCCTGTTCAGGGTCACCTTTGCAGGTACTGACACTCAGTGCCAGAACTCCAGAGCCAATGCAGGAGGAAACTGTAGCTTCAACACAGCCCACTCATTTATGTCTTTGGCCTGACCGAAGCCGAAGTGAACAAAAGTCCAACCTCCACTCAGTGCTGCAGGCTAAAACAGCAACATGAGCATCCATGCGGTGGATACCTGCAGAGTGTGCTGCAGGTGAGTGTTCTGAACCCTCTGCTGGAGAGGCTCCTTCAGTGTAAACGCAGAGCCTGACACTCAGTGTCCTGCAGGGAGGAGCATGACTGAAGGACTCAGCTCGGCGAGAACCTGAGGGTATCAGGTCGTAGTAGCTTTACCACTCAGATGTTTGTCTACAAGGCCAAAAGTGGATCTACTCCCTACTGCTTGACTGCAGTTGTCAAAACCCAATCTGTACCTCGAGCCCTTCGAGCTTCAGGTACGGCCCGACCCGCCATCTTTCAAGATTCATGGAAGACAAGAATCAATATTCTTCTCCATTTTATCAACCAGCTGGTGGAATGAACCCCGACTGAAGACTCACCTCTTTGAAAAGCACTTAGACCTAATCAGATACTTTAAAGATTTTATATTTGCACTCATTTATCTTGTTTGGAAATTGCTCTGGAACTGTGTTGGAATTTAGAGAATTTATAGTATTTTCGAGTATTATTTCTCCTTATAGTTTTGGGCAGGGAGTCATGGGTCTGGAAATTTAATGGCAGTTTAAACTCATTTGTGCAAGCTAAGAATACTAAACCCAAGTATACAACTAAACCACTTTTGTAAGCCACTGGGGCTACATGCCATAAATATACATTTATTGACAGTGTAGAGAGGAACTCCTACACCTGCAACTTCAGAGAGATTGCAAAAGAATTAGAACCTCAAGACAGAATGTCAATTTCAAAAGGTTCTAAAGTTCCATAGTTTCCTAATGACCTCATCTTCAATTCCTTCATTTCGGTCTATTAGCTGCAGGGCAGTGTGAGGATGTGTGTGTGTGTGTGTGTATGTTCGAGTGAGAGAGAGAGAGAGAGATCAAGTGGCTCCTGAGTTATGTGTCTGACTGCTCTTTAATGAGTGACCAGGGCTACATTACAGCCTCATCCAGGTGGAACCAGACAAAGAGGTTTAGTGTGTGGATGTATCGAGACATTCCCAGGCCGTAGTGTCTGGGGACCCTCCAGCAAACCCTCTTCCACAAGGCTCATTAGAGAAGCACAACCTTTGCTTACACTGCCTGCCTCAGGTTGTCAGGTTGTTGTTTTTTTTACTAAGCCTCCCTTGTAAATGAAAAACGATTTTATCATCAAGCAACAGCTTACAAAACATAAGATGCTATAGAAAAAGACATGTTACAGGTATCAGTTCAGGAGGTTTAGAAAACAGTGATCCAACACTCATCCCAACACTCATCCCAACGCCCATCCAAACACCCATCCCAACACCCATCCCAACACCCATCCAAATGCTACACAGGAAGGAACAGATGCTGGTTAGGAGAAGTGCCAGTTATGCAGAGGACAGCATCACTGGTTCAGAACAACCAGAAGCTTCCTGGCTGGAGTCCAAGAGAGAGGTGAACCGCTCCAGGCTCCACCCACACACACACACACACACACACACACACACACACACACACACACACACACACACACAAGCTCAGCCAGAAGACCAGCAGAGCAGCTGATCTAAGCTGAGATTTTGCCATTAGCGAATAAAAGCACAGCAGAGATTAGATCTAATAAATGCCTGTTTTAGCGAGCAAGAAAAAAGGAGTGAGAAAAAGGAGTGAGAAAATATTTCATAATAATACAGAGAAATAGTGGATTCATTCTTAGATCCCACTGTAACAACCTGAGTACTGCATAACTAACCTGAAAATTCAGCTGAATATTAAATGAAACATCATAAGTCAGTTGAACCAGCTGCTGCAAATTTCTGTTTTTACTTCACCAATAAAAGACACACAATTCCTGAGGTCACAAACACTCGTTACCTGTAACAGCAGACGGCCACACTGATGCTCCAAACCGGCACGGCCGCTGGGAGGCCGGCCGCACGAGCGCCATTGCTGGAGTGGGCTCCTGCTCAGACACCTCGCCCAGACAAGTCACCTCCTTAGAGGGAGAGAGCTCGTAGATCAGGGGGGTGTTTCAGGGGCTATAGCTTATGATCACGTGGCACTGAGTGAGTGAATGTAGAGGAGAGAACGAGAGAGAAAGAGTGAAAGAAAGAGAGAAGGGAAGTGAAAGAGAGTGAGGCAGAACTACACCCACTACACTCAACAGCTCTGCACAGGGAACAATAGAGAACCCCAGGAGTCTCTAAACTTACTATAGCAACTTACTATAGAGGGGGGCGGGACCACAGAGAGACGGCCCCTACTGACTGACAGACAGATTACCTGGGGGAAAAAGGTCCTTTTCCTTTTTAACCAGTAAGAAGAGGAGAGCACTATACAACACTGAATCATGCAAACACCATTATGCAACAGTTACAAAATAACAATTTAGAGCAAAGTGCTATTCAGAGGACTATCCTGACAGTCCTGAAGCTCACACCTTCCTCCACAACCTACAACCAAGATGCCCGTGGCAGACGTTCATCACTCTGGCTTGCGGACCACATTCGGTCTGGGGCTAGAGAGAACACAGGGAATGATAGCCAGGAGTAAAGGACCAAATAAGCAATGAGTTGAATTGATGGAGAAAAGGAGAATTGAGTGATGGACATCCAATGAGATTAAACATTCTACTGTGATGTCATAAAGGCTCGTGATGCAATAGCATTCTTAGGAAGTCTCTGAAGTAATAAAAAAAACCCATTAGAACCATTAATAAGCTGCTCTGAAGCAACACTTTTTGTATTAGACTTTCCATAAAAAAACAAAACAAAAAAAACAAAAAAAAACTGTGGCTGTAAAACAACCCCATGACCCCAAGGACTGAACTCCAAGCCAAGCTGTGCTGTGATAACCTAGGCCAGCACATCTGTGGAAATCTCTCTGTTGTGGTGCTTTCTTTGAGAGATAACCTAATCTAAAGACACACACTGTAATCTTACAGTGGCGAGATGATCTCACAGAACAAAGTATTATATCTGAGTTGGATTCTGAACCATGGTTACTGCTCTTACTGTTGTTTTAAATGTATTTACACCATCTCCCACAGATGTGTTGGGAGGAGTACAGCTCAATTACAGAGAGAATCTGATTTATCTGTGATACTGTCAGCTTGTACAAATGAAAAGGAATGTCTCCATACCTCCAACCTTTGACGACTTTCCTCACTATTTCCCATCATGCACTGTGCTTCAGTGATTACTGGAGTGATGGAATATGCCCATAAAGCTCAATGAAGCCTGATATCGGTCAAGATGCACTGAAACGCCTCGGTCAGGTCAGGTCAGGTCAGGTCAGGTCAGGAGTAGGAGGCTGTATCAGTTTCTTAAGTCCTGCTTTCTGTCCTGTCTTGGATGCTGCAAGAAGACTGGAGCTATTTGGTTTAAATAGACAGATCACATATATATATATATATATAAATGTGTGTGTGTGTATCAGGCTGTGAATGTAGAGATTATGTAGCTGTGGATGTCATGCTGTTGTGGAGGTTATGAAGCTGTGGATGTGGAGGTTATGAAGCTGTGGCTGTGGAGGTTATGAAGCTGTGGATGTGGAGGTTATGAAGCTGTGGCTGTGGAGGTTATGAAGCTGTGGCTGTGGAGGTTATGAAGCTGTGGATGTGGAGGTTATGAAGCTGTGGCTGTGGAGG
>JAOXYF010000003.1:24388080-24412945 GCA_028565775.1 Sternarchorhynchus goeldii
CACACACACACACACACACACACACACACACACACACACACACACACACACACACACACACAGACACACACACTCACTCACTCACATACACACACTTATCAAAGTGAACAACTTTAGAAGGACCTTTGTGGTCCACACCCCAGAAGTCCCTCATTACACAACCTCCTATCTAATTAAGTGACTGATTAAGTTGTGCCCAGCCTGAGGGCTCCCCGAGGAAGAGACAGAGGATGATTACTTTCACCAGTCCCAGTTTTTCACATGCTAGCATGTGTCACCAAGTTCATTTCATACATTATGAAGACAAATCAGCGTAAAACTGCCTTTAAGTTCACTTGTCCGGAGGGAAATCTTTTCTCATTGTATCTCCTCCCACTCACCTGTCAATCATCGCTCTTGAAAGTTGGCTTACACCCACAACGAGGTTCTCCAGGCAAATGACATCATACTAATTACACTCTGCCATACATACAGTACATACTAATTTCACTCTGTACCATACATACAGTACATACTAATTTCACTTTGTACTATACTCACCCCTCTTTCACAATGCACTCACAGACACACACACACACATACACACAGACATACACACTCACACACACACACACACATACATAGACATGTACACACATATACACACACATATACACACACATACACACACACACACACACACACACACACACACACACACACACGTGTCCTGATACAGAATTGTGTTTTCTATAGTGTTACAAACACTACAGAAAACACAAACCATTATATTTACACCAGAATTAAGTCCATTTTCACTGTCAATAAACATGCAAATGAGATCCCTAGATTCTCCTCCACACTCCTCCCCACTAAGATTGTGGATGAAGGCCAGGCCCAGAGACCTGGCTCGATAGTGTGAGAGAGAGTGTGCCAGTGTGTATTACGGTGTGAGTGATGTGAGATGAAAGAACAGCTCTGCTGGTGCTACAAGCCCAGGTATTGAATCATCAACTCATCAAGTCTCGTTCCTCTTCAGTTGAGGCTTAATAACAACTTATAACACAGACCATCCTCTGACCAGCACTGCTGAAAAGAAATCACATTATAAAACAAGCTAAAAACTGTTTGGAACAAAGGTGCTACACATCTAAAACTGAAAGGAAACTGAAAGGCAAGAGCCAGAGGATCTTTGTACACCCAGAGATATTAAGTAGAGAAAGATGTTAACCGCATACACACCTAGTGAGCACAGGCAAACCCTGACCCTAACCCTAACCCTGACCCTGACCCTGACCCTAACCCTAACCCTAACCCCTAACCCTAACCCTAACCCTAACCCTAACCCTAACCTTGACCCTAACCATAACCCTGACCCTAACCCTAACCTTGACCTTAACCCTAACCTTGACCCTAACCCTAACCCTAACCCTAACCACTGCAACACAGACAGAAGAAGACCTGGTTTTTCTTTACTATAAAAATAGAATCTCACAGGATTGTTTTATATTAAAATACAGAGTCTAATCACAAACTGTGGTGTGAAAAAATTTGTTCTTGGAGTTTGGGATGTAGCAACCATCAACCAGCTGAAGAATATGTGCTACCATGGTGCCACCTGCCTTAAGATTCACTCCTACACATTTAAGGGTTATAATTATTAGTTAATTATTAGTTAATTAGTTAATTACACACTTAATTATATGTTTGATAGCTCTATAAAGTTTTAATGGTCTGTTTGCTAATGATAATATTAATATTGCTATTGAACATCATTATTCATGTTGACATAATTCATAAAAGACACACACACACACACACACACACACACGTGTGGTGTGCATGGAATTAAACAGCATCTCTTTTAATTGCTCCTATAAACCCTGTGCACAAGGCTCCTCCCTGTTTCCCACTTGTTCCTGCTCCTCCACACTCCTCCCTGCTTCTTCTCCATTATGTCAGAGACTCCTGATGGATTTAACACCTCAACTCTCTCCATCCCATCAGCTACACGAAGCCCTGCAGAATCCCAGAAAAGTGCTGAAACGTGTCTGCTGCTGGTGTGGGGACACCCAGAAGGTCGTTGGTTCAAGTCCCATCGTTGGACCCCTGAGCAAAACCTCCATACACAGCGCAGACATATAGGTTGTGTAGTCATAAGGCTATAAACATATGGATGTTGTAGTCCCAGGACCTATAATTACATGGGTAGTGTAGTCCTATCGGAATCATTCAACAACACTCCCAATTTTTTATATTTCAGTCTAAAGGCGAGGGTTTTCTTTTTCCTTCAGCTGCAGATAACACACACCGGCAAGTGTTTACACCCCATGAACGCTGTGACAAATTCACTTCTAAATAGAAACTGGTTCTGGGCGCTTTTTTTAGACAGCATCAGTCACTTTCAGTACACTTCATTAACTTTAAATACAGGCCCAGAAACCATGCGGTTTTCATTAGAGTACAGTAACACAGAACCTCTGCACCATCTCCACACTGCTCCATCTTCCCTGTTGCTCAGAGGACGTGGTCACACACACTGGGCCCACCCCCCTGGGCGCACGCCCCCTGTTCTGTTTGTCCTACAACCTCTAGAATTTCTCAGAGTTCTGGAAGCCTGGGTCATAATTAATCGGCATAGTAATGATGGCTAGTCATATTGGCCAGGCTAGATTGGATGACCACTGGGCGACAGCTGCTTGTTATTAGTTTCCCACAATTCTAAAGGAGAGTTGGAGGTCACATGGCCTGTTGTTTACAATGTAGGGATCCGTCTGTGTGCTGCTGTGTGAAACAAGAGAAGCTCCATTCAGATGCTTCATGCACGTCTGTTGTCTCAGGTCAAATGTTTTGAGGATTTGTTTTGCCATAACATCAAATCTAGTGTAACACAATAACACCCTGGACAAGGATCAAACAACAAAAATGAGTCTGAGAGATGCATTCTGAAAATTCATTTGACACCCTGGTGCCCTCTAGTGTTAAAAAAAGAAAATTCAGAATCCGCCTACCAGTGAATTCATGGACCAGTATAAACTCAAGCTATCATAGGCCTGAGCCAGTCATTTGCTGTGGAACATCTTTCCAACCATTACCAACTGGTCAAAACATAGAGAGAGTCCTGATATTACCATGTATACAGGGCATAGTGAGAGTCCTCTGTGTGCCCGTTACTCTGTTTGCCCGAAGCATGTGTTTGTGTGCGTGAGTGTGAGTAAGTGTGTGTGTGAGTGAGTGAGTGTGTGCCTGATACACTCATTCCCTGGTTCTCATGAACTTCATGTCTCAGGGGCTTTGACCTGTGTGTTCTTCTTGGGAGTCTTACAAGGTCACTGGAGGTTAAAGTTCACAGCTGGGCCTGTAGACGCTCAGACATGAGGCCGCGCCTCCTGAACTCAACAGCGTTTGTCCCAGAGGTGCAAAGAGTCCCAGCGTCCGTGTTTACTGAAGGAGTCCCAGCGTCCGTGTTTACTGAAGGAGTCCCAGCGTCCGTGTTTACTGAAGGAGCCCCAGCGTCCGTATTTACTGAAGGAGTCCCAGCGTCCGTGTTTACTGAAGCTGAGGAGATGGACGGCAGGAATGTGCTGGTTTGGTGACGGTGTCCGTGCTCACACATTCCCGTGAGTCCACACAAACCAGGACACACAGCCACCCCCTCTTACAGCGCCCTCTGCAGGGCGAGTGCACCAATGCAAGCCTCTTCACTTAAGTGGCACCTTAAAAAACTCTTTGTTCCCATCCAGTTCGTTTTTTGTTTTGCTGGGCTGGTTCTTGAATTTTTGTTCTGGTTTTTGATATGTTATAAAACTGCGTTTCAAAATGTCTTGGTTTTTCTCAGAAAGTACCATTTTCTTGGCAGTATGAAACCCTGGGGCCGCATAAACCTGAACGCAGTCAGTCTATGTTCATGCATGTATTTGTGTGTATGTGACAAACCTGACCTCAGATCAGTATATGCGCGTGTGTGTGTGTGTTTGTGTGTGTTTGTGTTTGCATGTGTGTATGTGTTTGTATGTGTGTTTATGCATGCGCGTGCATGTATATTTGTGTGAGTTTGTGTGCCTGTATATGTGTGTGTGTGTTTGTGTGTGTGCATGTGCACATCTGTGTGACATTAAATATTAGCATTTGGCATTAAGGGTTTCGATGGGGAGAGACGTTCTACTCCCCATTTACCAAAGCAAACATGAGTCGTTCCAGCAGCTGGGATCGGCGACGCCCACGGCCGGAGTCGTCCCCGCCCCTCGTATTGTAAACAACGGCTCCTCGCTATCCCAAACACATCCTGCACGCTGCAGTCTGACATCTGATACGCGGCATCCAGCAGCTGGTTCACACAAAACAGACGAGAACTCGATCAGGGCTCGGGGATCTGTGCGCTGGTCTGGTGATGCAGCACAATTGTGAAAGCCAGACTGTCTTGTATGGCCTTTTCCCTGCCCTCTCCGGGAATTAACAGAGGAGCCGGAGTTAGGATGAGATGATCGGACGGCAGTGAGAGGGAAAAAGCAGGAAATGGTGGGAATCCAGAGACACAGGGCCAAGCCTGAGGCCTGGGAATCGTCTCCTGCTAATCCACTCGGAGAACTTCATGCAGCTTAGACTTCCTGTTTCTCTCATGTTGGTTTATAGGTCTTAAGATCTGGCTTTGGGAAACAGCAGAAATTTCCCAAAAGCTTTCAGTTGCACAGTAGAAATGAAGCCAGTACGTAAGGAAATCCTCATACCAGCCACTGTATTAAAAACAGTAGTTCTGCATGTTCTGCACCCACACTCACCCGGGACTTCGTTAGATTTGTACACCGCCCAGGTACATTTAGTGACCGTAGAACTCTAGACTTTAGACTAAGCAGTTGCACATGTAGTTTGACCTTTAACCCATCAGCGTTACTGGGTTTCTGGCTGTTTGATGGTCTCTGACACTGAAGTGGGAGCACGTGTTAATCAGGACAAAGGTCATGACTGAATGTTGGTGGGTTGACATCGGTCCAACACCCTAAAACAGTCACAGTGGTGCTGGGGTCAGACACTGGGGTCAGACACTGACCCCTGAGAAAGGGGTGAGCTAACATGAGTGAACTCTGGTGGAAGACTGTAGACACGAACATAAAGTGTTTGTCATAATGTGGAGATAACCTGAGAGTGTACGCTGTGGCATGCCTGCGTGTGTGTGTGTGTGTGTGTGTGTGTGTGTGCAGAAAGTGCAGAAAGATTGGGTTGTCCTCTGAGCTCTGATGGCAGCTCACCACACCCCTAACTACACCTTTAACCACACCCCTAACTACACATTTAACCACACCCCTAACTAGGTCCCTTAACCACACCCCTCCACCACACCCCTAACTATGCACCCTACTGCATTGAGTTTACTGCAGTGGGAATTCTGGAAGGTTCTGACCAATGCGTGTGCAGTTCTGTAAGTGGGATTCAACCAGGAAACACATGTGCTGATCATACTTCACTACTACATCATGACATCTGTTCCTGGATCTGTCTGGTGTGCTGCTTTTCGCTGAGTTGCATATTAACTCCCATAGTTCACATTAAGAAGAGATTTAGAAAGACGTGTCAGAACATGACAGAGTGAACTGTGTGATTGTGACATGGTGAGCTGTTATTTGGGGTTGCACAGTTTAGAACGTGACATCTTCTGACTAATGTCAGATAAAGACCACGTTTAAAAAGATATTGTAAACAGCCTTAAAAATGCACACACACAAACACACAAACACATACACACACATACACAGACACAGAAACCCATACACACACACACACACACACACACACACACAGAATACAGAAGTGAAAGAAAGAAGAGAATAAGTGCAGTTTCAGCTTCTCAAATATTCAAAAGAATTGAAACCTACAGCCATTAATCCACATACTGTAGTTTCCTTGCAATCTAAACAATAGAATCTTCTGAATTTGATCATTGTAAACCTGCACTAGTGTGTGTGCCATTAAAGTCATGCAGACATAGTCTGTATTTATGCACTTTTAAGTCTTTTATGCACTTATACACTTATAGGCTCTTCTTTTATGGAAAAAAAATATATATTTCAGCAATATGTACTTATGGCCAGGAGGAAAGAAGTCCTTACACAAGAGACACTGGTAGAACTCTTCGATCAGAGAGCAGCACTTGTTCTTATTAGGCTGCAGTGCCCTCTGGTGGCTGAAACAGGAGTTGCACATAGGTAATATTCTAGGCAGTAAGTCTTTCCAGTTCAATTTGGGCTTGTCAAAAGGTGCATATGCCAAAGAACAGAAAGTACTATTTAAAAGGTGCACAGGTTCAGAGAGTGAAGGCTGTATGATGTTACCTGACTGGTGATTTGAGGTTATATTGCCCTAATTTCCAGACATTATCGTTTACCCATCAGTCGTGACGTTTGTTTCTTTGTGTTCTTTCGGAGATAAACGTCATACTGTCATACCGTGCTCTTATTTTACGAGGGTTAGATGCCCACTGACGCCAGTTAGGAAATACACCACCCCCGCTAGGTTTATACATAATCACGGTCATGCGTTTTGCTAACTGACTTATTCTTTCATTAAGCTGAGGTTAATTTTTATTTGGAGTTTTCATTGCTGTATGTCTGTGTGTGGGGTGGGGGGTGGGGGTGTGGGTGTGTGGTTTTGGCAGTATGTGTGCATTTGTAAATGTTGCTCAGTTTCTTGCTTGAAAATGAATAACAGTCAAATATGTGATTTTTCCAGGTTCATCTTGTCTCCTGTGCATCCTTGTAAAAACTAATAGTAACTTTTAAAAGTGAACGCAGAAATTTCTGTAAAATTTCGCTCGGCTTTCTTGGTTTCCAACGTTTCACCTTAGCGGCGTTGACAGGGTTTGTAATATCTTCCATTTATGATGCCAATGAACAGAGCACGCGAGCTGCTGCACAGAGACAGTGTTAGCGCTCGACCTGCGAGGTCTCTGTCTCCCTCTAGTGGTTGGTTGCTGTACAGATTTTAATGGCTCGGACTCCTGTGAAGTGAAACGTCACCACACTGTTAGTAGATAAACAGCTAAATGAGCTAAATATAACCCTAACCCTAGTTGCGTTAGATCTAAACAAGTGACTGCACATTAAGTTTCATTTTTATATTCAAACTCCAATAAAGAAAAATATATATAGCCCTAAAGAGTGTAATGAATGTGGCTAGTGAAATAAAACAGATACAATCTATACCATTTTATTGTACATGTTATTTTAGGGAACGGCTGTACATGACTTGCAAGACAGATTTCGCGCAAGAGGCACAATATCTCTATATAAGTGGATTTTGGTGGTATCCTGCAGGTTTTGTTAAATTCGTACATTCGTATTCGCGGCACGTATCAAGCAGTGCAGTACAAACGTAATCGAGCGTGCGCATGCGTCCGCAGTGAAGCGCATGCAGTCCAAATCCATCAGCCACTTATAGCTCGCAATATTCAAAACTCGCATCTAAACTGTCAAACTATCCACCAAAGCTGACCTGTCGACGCTGTTAAACCTTTGCTGCGGCAGTGATTCCCCGTTAATACGGACGGGTAGTTAGCAGGAAGGGGTACTGCCAACGTCTCCTCGGCCTCCCATTGCCACGAGAGAGATGCTGAAGGCTTGGCTAAGGAGTGTCTTGCCTTAAATTTACCTCTAGATGTCGCTACATGCGCAGATTGTGTAAACTGAAAGAAGTTAATCAATTTTTTCCATTTAACACTGCGGGTATGTTTAACGCAAAAGTACACAACAGAAAAAAAATATAGCAAACACGTGTAACCGAAAGAATAAATTGAATATTGAAAAGTAAAAGTTAAGTTGAACTTTTGTATTATTGTATGGTAATTATGATTACTTTGTCTTTATCATTCATGTCATTTTAATATTCTCCCTGGTCCTCCGTCTAAAGCTGCTTTGGAGAAGAGTAATCGCTTCTGTTTGAAATCTGACCCGTCATGCAGATTTCTCCTCTACAACCTATGAAGGATTCGGTTCTTTCTCTCACAAGAAGCTACCCAGGTGTTTGTGCAGTCACTTGTCATCTCGTAAGTGGACTCCTGCGACTTGATACTCCTTGACTGTCTTCTATGGGCCATCAGAGCTCTACAGCTGATCCGGAGCACAGCTGATCCGGTCACAGCTGATCCGAGCACAGCTGATGCGGAGCACAGCTGATCTGGAGCACAGCTGCGTAATTGGTCTTCCGTTGTCCGCAGTTCACACGTCACTCTGCTGCAGCTTTGCCTTTTCTGGCTTCCAGTAGCTTCTCGCTTCAGATTTAAAACCCTACTGCTCTCATACAAAGCCAGGAATAGACCAGCCCATTAGTACATGATGGCAATGGTCAAAGCACAATCCCTTCCCCTTGTACTAATGCCTGGAGGGTGTAATGTCTCAAGAATCTATTTGTAGAGTATATAATCGACCACTAACTCTGCGCCTATGGAAATTCTATACTACTTTAAATAGTTCTATTGAAAACTGAAGCACTTATTATGCAGCATTGTTTGGTACTGCACCTGTCATTGTTTGGTACTGCACCTGTCATTGTTTGGTACTGCACCTGTCATTGTTTGACAGAGTACTATGGATATTCTGCATTTCATCCCTGTATTTAACAGTATTCTAGTTCCACATGACTATCTAGGGTTTATTCTAGATGTCAAAGCACTTTTGTACGTCGCTCCAGATAAGAGCATCTGCAAAATGCCAATAATGTAAATGTAAAGAAGTCAGTGTAAAACATATTTTTGTAGCACTTTTACAACACACCTTGTCACAAGGCACCTTTACAAATGTCTGTGCCAAACCTTCTAATGAGAAAAGCCAATGCCAACAGGATGAGGAAAAACTCCTTGAGCGGATTAAGGAAGAAACCTGGGAAGCATCAAGACTCTAGAAGGGACCATCCTTCTTCCAGCTCGTAAACAGTCCATGATTTATTACGTTCTATTTGGTCCAAGTAGCCACTTCAGTGTTGATGTGGGAGTGTCAGCGATTCCGGTGGGTATAGGGTGGAGGAGCTGTTTCTGTATCCATGGGAAGAGATGGAGTGGCTGAGTGGATATGGCAGCATCAGTTCATCCACAGGTGGTGCCTCCTTTAATGCTCAGTGGAGCAGGTGGAGTCCAGTGTCAGCAGCATCTCTGCAGTAACATGCAGATTAAACAGACAGATAGATCAGTTCCTGCAAGTTTATTTTTGGCAGCAGAGCTTACAGGGTGAACCAGAGGGAGACCACAGTCCTGAGGTTTCAGTCCATCAACAGTGTTTGTTCTTGCCCAAGTTAGATGGAAGATACAATGGAATGGGTGACTCTGACTATATTTGTTCAGTAACCGTAGTAACATCAGTAACTAGGGAAACAACAAACAGATGAAGGTAATGATGAACTAAGCAATGAAGGTTCTGAGGTGCAGCACCTTTGGCATGAGTGAACAAGAGAGAGAAGAAGCTTCAGAATTGCTGTGGAGAGAGGAGACGGTGAAGAGACGGTGGAGAGAGGAGACAGTGGAGAGACAGTGGAGAGAGACGGTAGTGGAGAGACAGTGGAGAGAGACGGTAGTGGAGAGACGGTGGAGAAAGACGGTAGTGGAGAGACGGTGGAGAGAGAAGTGGAGACCACCTGGGCTGTAACACAGAGGCTGGGGTGGATGTTCCACATATGGTATTTATTCACTATAGTCACCAAATGAAAAACACCATTTTAGTGGGTTTAAGTTTACTAGCTGTGACCCGCAATGCCAAACTATATATATATATATATATATAGACATGAGCACTTCAAAGTGCAGCAGAAAATCAAGTGAGCAAGTTAATACGGTCAGAATAATGGAGTTAATACGGTCAGAATAATGGAGTCTGAATTTGGGCCTGAACTAAATGAAAACATTGATCCACCCTGCTTTGTATCGGCGGTTCAGGCTGGGGGGTGTGCTGGATGTGGGGATGTTTTCTTGAAACACTCAATACCAACCTTAATTGGCCCCTTAATACCAACTGAACATGGTTTAAATGCCACAGTCTACCTGAGTATTGGTGCTGACCACGTCCATCCCTCTATGACCACAGTGTTCCCATCTTCTCATGGTACTTCCATCAGGATAAAGCACCATGTCACAAAGTTCAGATGATCTCAGACTGGTTTAGTGAACATGGCAGTGAGTTCATTGAACTCAAATGGCCTCGACAGTCACCAGATGTCAGTCCAGTAGATCAGCTCTGGGATGTGGTGGAACTGGAGATTCACATCATGGATGTGCAGCTGACAAACCTGCAGTTACTGTGTAATGCTGTCATAGACCAAAATCTCTGAGGAATGTTTTAACACCTTGCTGAATTTGTGTCATGAAGAATTAAGGCAATTCTGAGGGCAAAAGCGGGTCCAACCCATTTTATTAGCTGAACCTAATAAAGTGGCTGGTGAGTGTGGATCTATAACAGACCCTGAGGGACATACAGAAAGGCCAAGGTGATTACAGCTATAAACAATGTCTATGCATAATCAGCGCTCAGCGCAGGGGGAATGTCTCACTGCTGATGTGATTCGGTTATTTGCCTGTAACTTCCAAAGGAGGATGAATGTTTTCTTTTGAGTTTGGCCTCCTCTCTTTCTCTCCTCCTCTCCTTCCATTTACATTTTCATTTACTGCATTTGACATTTGTCCTTGTCCAGAGTGACATACAGAAGGGCTTTGAGGTCTCTATCAAATACATCCTCATGTGACTATAGATAGGTTAGTATAGATAGGTTAGTACTATAGATAGGTTAGTACTATACTGTTGATAGGTTAGTACTCAGAATGCTGTTAGACTAAAAGCCCTGGCTAGAGTGCAAAAGAAGACAGTAAAAGGATTTTAAAGTGCTTAGTGACTCAGTGAAGAGGGGAGACTTTAATCTTCATTTGAAGACAGCCAGTGAAGGTCACTCCATCACCTGGGTGCCAGGACAGAGTAGATGTCTTTCTTTGTATCTTAGGGGATGGTGGTTCAGTAATAGTGGATGGAAGAGCAGGGTGTGATTAGGTGGAAGCTGGTTTGGCTTTGGAGAGAAAACAGGAGGGGGTGATGTTGGAGGTTGAAACCAAGCCATATCCCAGGATGTTGATGGGTTTTGTGACGGTGTTTGCTTTGCCCTTGTGCTCAGTGTCACTGCAAATATGTTCAGACAGAAGTGTTCAGGCAGCAGAACAGAACAAAGACCTCTCAGGTTCTGACATCACAGCACCTGGTGTTGGATACTGTTAACATCATCACTTTGATGGATCAGCTGTAAGATTTTTTTGTTCCATAAGGATGAATTTGCCTGTAGAAGAGAATAGTGGTCTTGCAATTCCAGTACAGCCTGTTTGGAGTTTGACCTCTCAACCTAAACACATTTTTTTCCCATTTGACCTCCCCGTCAACCTGTTAGAATCACCAAACATGAACTCAACCAGCTTCCCGAATCCGTAACAGTCCTGAATCCGTAACAGTCCTGTAGCAGAAAATTCCTTTGTGTTTATGTGACAGTGGTGCGTGAGACCAAGCCAAGAGTTGCTTCTTGCTGTGCAGGTCTGCGTGCAAAAAAATACATTCATTAAATAAATAGATGTCCTGCCCTCTTCACCGTCACTTCAAGAAATCACAAGAGCTCTGTGGAATTCCAATCCTCTAATCAGTTATCTTCACCAGGGCAGTTATTTCCAGGTTTAGATATCCGACACATTGTTTTCCAGGCAGGTCCCTTCATTTCCTAGAAGGTCGTGGCCGCTGCTTCTGTGCCCTGTCCTGATGCACTGCACCCAGGACTAATAAACAAGCACTTACTGCTGGAGGCGGGGCTGGGGAGGAGGCGGGGCCAGGGGAGACGTGTGGCCGGGGACCAGCCGCACTGAGGGTCCTGGCTGTAAATCACACTTATTTACTAGGTGGGTGAGGATGACGTGTTCAGGGACTCCGATAAGGGGCATTTCTCACCACAGCTTTCCTGTTATTGAGTGTAGACTCTTTGTTTGGCAGTGGGACTTGATGCTTCATGGTTCTCTGGGGAATGGTGGGAGCATGCGTGCCTGAGAGCTTCAGCACACAGCGGTTCTGCCTGAGAGCTTCAGCACACAGCGGTTCTGCCTGAGAGATTCAGCACACAGCGGTTCTACCCTGTGTGAGAACCTGATCCACTCACTCTTCTGTCAATATCTCCCAGAACTTCTTTCTGTCCACTTCTTTCTTTGACCTTCCATCATTTTCTCCATCTGTTTCTACATCTCTCTGTCTTTCTCTCTCTCTCTCTTTCTCTCTCCTCTCATGCATGTCTACATAACCATGTCTCGCCATGTCTTTAGGCTACTCTTTGTCTTGATCAGCTCATGATCAGTCATGATCAGCTCATGATCAGTCATACCATGAAACATAACCCAGATAGTCTGAAGTCAAGCCAGACTCTGATTTTCTGCGCTGCTTCTCATAAACAAGGACAGTATACAGAAAGTCACCATACCAACCTCATAGGTGGCTTGACTCCAGACCTGTAATCAGTATCAGATCAGTCGATGTGCTTCACTGGAAACACGCTTCCATTCAGAATGATTGACAAGCCTGTGGAAACTGGAGCTATGACTGTAAATAAAAATCAGTGGGAAACCGAGGAGCCTCAAAATCTGCAGATCCAATGGAACATCTTGACATGTCAACACAACCCATCCAATGGGTTTTTAACTCTGGGGGGGTTTCATAAGGATGGAGTGATTGGATTCACACCAGGACCATTTCTGATCTCATCTGTATAACATCCTTTGTTTCTGTTCTTTCAGCAAAGTACAAAGTGCAGTTTGATAATGAAATGTGAATGAATTATTATGTTTCCATAACCTTTCTATCTTTCCCCAATAGTTAAATATAAATAGTGTAGTTTATGGTCCACAGAAACATACTTCACTGTTTTGTTTTTTAAGGATGTATATATATATATATATATATATATATATATGTGTATAAAGCGAAGTCAGACTGAAAAGTGAAACACTGCCAGTGAACCTTCTTGAAGACTAATTAGTGTGAGGCTGGTAAATAAATTAGCTGATACTTGTGTGACACTGTTTCTTTCCATGCCGATAAAGCTTGTTTATGTTTGGGTGTTTGGAATTATGCTCTGGGAAAGAAAACCCCAGCAGCGGCAGCTCCGGAAGCTTCCGTTACTCGGCTGCCGCGCCTGCCTGCCCTCTGACGCTCGTCACTTGGCAAATTCCAGGCGTTTTCGAGGCAGACACAACAACAACAGGAAGAAGGGCCATTTTCACAGGTGTCAGGAAGTGCAGGAAACAAGTGGGACCCTGGAAAACAAACCCGTGGCTGAAGAGGTGAGAGCCGCAGGGGTATTTATAACCTTCCGGGGGTATTTTTGGCACTTTCCAGGTGCATCAGCTGTTTCAATGGTGAGAAAGAGGGAAGAGGTTCTGGGTATTGTAGTATATTTCAGAGTACGACCCTTCCAACGTGATGCGGTTTCAAGTCCTCCTCAATTTCAGTAAAAGCACAACGTCAGGTTACTTTTTTATTTGCAGAAAACATTTATATGATGCATGCAGTGTAAAAGCTTCATTTATATGATGCGTACACTGTAAAAGCTTCATTTCTCATAATACAGAGCATGTCACACAAAATCATTCATTAAAGGGTTCATTTACACACAGATTTTTGACTTTTTGATAGATTTCTTTATTTTAAATTAGTGTTGTAAAGAGCCAACTTTACTTCAACAAATACAGAGCAACAAACCCCCAGAATATCTTTGTTGTTGTTGTTGTTGTCCACACTGTCTGATCAGAACAAAAGCACATGGTGTGTCGCACCTCACAGACACACGGGGACTTGTACAGCTCACGGTTCCAGGAGGGTAATTCCACACAGATTAGACAGGCAACAGTACTTAACATTGTGAGAGAGAAAGCACAATAAACATCATATCTTTATATCTTCAAATGAAAATATTCGAGGACAAAACTCATTATCATGAATAACAAAAATGAAAGCAGGCTTTTACTACAACTGAAATCCATGTCAGCACGTTTCGCTTAATTGTGCATATTTGGTTACATAAATATGCTCATACGTTTACATTCACTCTGTAATGACTTTGTGTGTGTGTATGCCCGTTTGCGTGTGTGCGTATGTCTCAAAACATTGTATAAAAATCTCTGAGATAACATTAATTAATACCTATTTAAACATATTAAAATATATTCCTGTTGTTGTCCTTAATTTACAGTGCTACGTGTCGAGTGTGTCTATGACGATGGGTTGGATGTCAGCGAGGGGGGAGATCTTTCGCACTGTTCGACCGGTCCGTGCGACTGGGTCCGGCGCCACTACGGCTGGAACTGCCGTCTCCTGATGCTAGATCATCACCTGCAGATCACAGGCAACACAACCAATCAATCAACCAATCAATCAATTAATGTTGTGTACAAAATACAGAAAGTGAATAAAGTCCAGTATTTGGTACGTTTAAATAGTAGCAGATGATCCTTAGGATAAATAATAAATAATGACAAAATAATTCATCAGATCATTATTAATTGATAAATATATGATGTAGTTAATTCTGGACTGGCACAGCCAATAAACAATCCTATAATTAATATTATACAGGAACGAGGATTTAAACAAGGACAAAGAAAGCTGTTATAAAGTTAACAAATACAAAGCAATTTGTGCTCGTGGTTTAAAACACTCGATTGCCCTGCTTTGAAGTGTCAGTTCTGGTCCTGCACGTGTGGGAGTCGTCATACTGTCGCGCGCCAGCTGAAGGTCGAATCTAACTGTGATAGCGAACCCGTTTTCTCCGTCTGTGAGTTGTTTTATCCATGTATACATATTTTGTTAGCAACTTTAGCTCCGGCAACCTAACTATTCCAGATATTATTACAAGAAAAATTTGCGTCATCCGTCACGTACAGTCAACAGCTGATAGCCTGGTGCAATCCTGTCTCCATGCTCGTAAATATAGCGTTCATTTCTGCGCAGTGGAATGAAATGACACGCTGTAACTTTATGTAAACAGCTCTGCTGCCCGTGGTCAACAGTTCGAGTTGGTTGAAGAGCGTCGCTGCAGCCCTGCCAAAAGAAGACTAACCTTCGCGCGCCTTGAGCTTGCTGGCCATTTTTGCTAGGAACTTGAAGGTGAGACACGCTCCTGTCTCGCGATCGCAGAGTCCTCCTGCCTTACACGTGCACGTCTTCCGACATTCCACCCCATACGTGCCGTACATACAATCTGGTAAAGAACAGAGAGAAATCGTCAAGTACATTTTTATAGATTCATCCTCTTTTTTGTTCTACAACTGCCCCTTCTTCCAGTGGGCAAACATGTACTGAACTGTACTGTTATTTAATGTGCCCAGCGTTATTGGACTCCTGTTCACTCCCTTTATTTTGCACAAAGTAACCCCACCCCCGGAGTTGAAATAACTTAGGTATTTAATCAGCTTTCAACAGTATTTATTACTGTCAACGGGATTTATGTAAACACTGAGTATTACCAGAATTTCAGCTTCACACATTACCCATGTAACTTTGCGTGGAACGATTTAACCTTCCATACATTAGATAACATTATTTAATTGTTAATTAGGAATATGCCTTAAATACTCATAAGTTAGATTTGTGTACTACAATTACACCTAAGAATTTATCAGAACAAATGTAATTATTCTTATTTTATTATAATTATTATTATTTATTTCATTATTGAAATACTGTTTTTATGTAAATACGTTTTATATGAAACTCTGGTAAGTCAACTGTCGCGGGTATTTAATGCTAAATATAATATGCCAACAAACGTGGCCAAATCACGAGATTTGCCCGAAATCCGTGCACCACTGTATGATCTCATTCGATCCTCTAAAATAAGATAGGCGTAAGCCACTTGACGTTCGGTTCCTCGAGGCAAATTCTGTTGTGATGTATTACTGCGTAATAGGTCCATCAGTCATCCGGCGACGTCCGGGTAGTCGATTACAAACAAGACATCACTAGAGGTGAGTTAAACAGAGGATCGTACCTTTACAAATGCCATATTCATCTCCATAGTCATCCTCATCCTTGTAGAAGTCGCAGTAAAGTCCAGCCCCGCACTTTACCCCGTGCATGCCGGAGACCGTGCGGTAGCAGTGCTCTCCTCTTCCCGCTGCACAAACCTGGCAGCATCCGCAGTCATCCAGTACTGTTCGCCTGCATCGCTGCGTCGAGCCGCACAGCTCGGCGTTGCATCGCTCCGGGCAGTTAACTGCGTACTTAACGCTTGGGCTCCAAGCCGCAACCTCGCGCAGCTCGAACGCAAAAAAGACCGCGAAGAAGAAAAAATGCATGCCGGACCGCTGTTCCGGAGAGAGACTGCGCTCGGTGATTGAGCAGACAGGAGCAGACCCGCACAAACGTGTTCCCGGTTGTACTGCAATAACGTGTCGGCCAGCATGGTTTGGAGCTTTAAACAAGTTTGTTTTGCACATGGTATGCACTCGTCAGTTTCCTCAATCCGGTGTTGTTCTCCGTTTGCCAGCCTTCTCTCTTGTTTTAGAAATCCGGCATGGAAGTGGAACTGGGAGCCCAACTGCCATCCAGGAATTGAAATTCGTGCAAAATGATGTCATTGGTTAAGTTTAGGGATGTTTGTTTGAGCTGTTCATGTTCCCGTGTACACCTAGCCGTGCCCTCCGCAGCGGGCTCCCCACGTGATCCTTGTGTAACGTTCTTCTTTCCAGATCAATTAGGAACCTCGCAGTGGACAGAACAGCGAAGGAATAATCAGGTGGATCGATACCTGAGACTCTTCTCATTAAAATCAAGTTCCTCCCCCATGGTAAAATCAAAAGTCAAGGATAACTATAAGTATAAACGTTGAAACCAGGACTTTGGTAACGTGTTCACATTCAGGAAAAAGTTAGAGGGAAATAGAAACACCTCGTTTAGATTAAAATAACCTAAGTGATTGTGGACAAAAACTTGGAATAGAGACGACCTCACATAAATCCACATTATTTACAGCTCTGGGCCTCATTTCCTCGCATCGCAGTATTAAGATCACCTTAAAGCGTAAAATGAACGAGTGTGATTACCGTTCTACGATTTAGTGATGGTGTTTCTGTTACAATGGTTTTGGGAAACACGCCCGTGGTAGATTCTAATAAATTAGTTTAGTCGCGGCTAAATCTGTCAAATCAATGCATCACTAGGTGGCGATAGCATCTTAGTATAGTCACCCATAGACACCCGAGAAGTTGTTTTCTGTAAGGAATATGCTTCAGAGCATTAAAAAATCCAAGCACGAAAACATCCAAAAGACTACACATACCGTCATTGCGTTTGATTGTTCATTTAACGTTTGATTGTTCATTTAATGTTTGATTGTTCATTTAACGTTTGATTGTTCTTTGGTGGTCATTGATTACTTTCATTCTTATATCTGCGATCTGTTTGTAGATTTTTATTTCCCACTTTATGTCTGTGCTTCAACGAGAAATATCACAGTACTGACATGTGGGTAATCTACAACCCAAACAAACCAGCAAAACGTTATTTCTTCCCTTCCTTAGGAAAAACGGACAGATTTGTATCCAGAATCTTCAAGCAGGCTCATGTGTTAAGACGAACAAACCGTGAATCCGATGTCAGTGCAAAACGAATCGTCAGTAATAAACGACGTCCAGCGATTGACTCCACAATTAACTTAATCTGAATCGCTCTGGGTTACGACGCGTAAAACCGTGGCTCGCTGTGACGTTTAACGCTGCGTCCCAACGCAAGTTGCGCTCTGGGCGCATTCCGCATCTACGGTGCGGGTTTTCCTGGCGACATAACCGCTAGCGCAGCCGTGTTGGCCTGCTCACTTCAGCTAGCTGTCGGGCTAAGCCTGCTTGCTATTAAGCAATATCTCAGCTGGAGGGTGACAAAAATAAATTACGCCACACTAACTGTTGTATTTATTACGATGATCAAACCTCGTAGAGGCAGCTAAGGTATCTGACGTGGGCCATTTTGTGAATAATAATAAAAAAAAGAGTACGGATACAACATTTAAGTACCCTTGCGGAGAGCACTTGCGTTACTTTGCTAACCGGCTAGCGAGGTCTGACTGGGTGTGAATGACACAGGACAGAGGTAAGATGGTGTGCTTTCGTGGTTTTATTTTACTTTGACTGACGTTTCGTTATCGCGGCGTCATGCTGGTGAGAGTTTAGGCTTTTGATACGGGCTGAAGACGTTCAGCGAGTTTTTTTTTTTTTTTAAATTTTTTAATCTTGAGGTCGTCGCTTTCGCTGGGTGTTGGTTGTATAAGTAAAGCTCGCTGGGTAAAACCCTGAGATCCTGAGTTATAAATGTTTGGGGTGTTGTGTGTCACGCAGCTCCGCCTCGGCGCTTCTGCCGATCGTGAAGCAACGAAACATCTGTAGCATGTACGACGTGATCCGCGACTCTCTGAATCCTCTTCTTACCGAGTCTGAACTAAAAGTCGTAACGGCGACGGGCGCTGCGTTGTCCTGTTGGTTACTTGCTTAGCAGGAGGGTTTTTTGACACATGTCCGTTTTGAAGTAGATAACGTTACCAGGACCAGACACTGCATGCCAGAGCCGTGCAGGATTGCGGATTTGGTTTGACGGGGAATATGCACGAAGACGCCAATTTACAGATCGTAAGCATTATGAAAATTAAGATAATCATTTTTTTTAGTCTGGCTTTGGGGTTTGTGTTAAAGACGGAAAAGCCAAATAAAGAACAAAAGACATTTGTTCTCTGTAGATGGGATGTGTACATGTTGAATAATAACGTTTTACAGCCTTGGTAAGCATGAAAAGTGTTAACGTGTTGTGTTCAAATCACCTTTTCTGAAACAGTTTCACATGACTGATATTATGGGAGCCATATAGAATAATTAATTGTACAGTTTTAGCAGACATGTTTGCATGAATGTCATGAGCAGACATTTTGTGATTCCTCATCCTAGCGTATTCTGAAGTTGCTCTACTAATGATGTTCGGCTCACTTTGGTATATCCTCTCTGGTTCTGCCCAGCAAAACCACGAATGCGCTTTACACGGTTCCGTGTGGACGGAATAGGGAACCGTTCAGCTGCACGCGGATTGGTGTTCGTGTTACCGCTGGTATACTTCAACACCCGGTTCAGCGCGAGGGCTGTCGCGGTCAGCTTCCGTAATTGCTGCTAACGGAGCGGAGGGACGGACAATTATCAGGCGCGTTTGTACACCACGCTGTCAATGTCAGAATCGCGGAATGACGTCCGTGGACCTCTTTTCTTCCCAGCTCTTGTGAGGCTGCCTTACTATTGGACGTCTCTGTGAAATACGATTATCTGCTCTCAACACCGAAGGTCCAGTTGTTATAGTTGTCGCAGCGTCGTCAGGCGTTGAAGCCGTCGGTTCTGTCGGGCCCATCATCCACGTTGTGCTGGGCTTCCTGGTAATATCGGTCACGTAGCTCGTTCACCACCGCTCTCCCACACTACCGGTGAATGACGGACGTCTGACGGCTCAGATGTTACCGTAGGCGTCACCGCTCATGCTCGTAACATCTGTTCTCTATGCTACCTACAAGTTATACGGGCTGGATGTAGTTTACACCAGACACGCTTATCCAGGGCAGCTTAATACATACAAAATATATGTCTGTGTGTGTGTGTGTATTGTGACATAGTGTGTTAACCTTCTGGAAGATTGGTACACTGTGGCCATAAAGGGATGGACATGGTCGGTTGATTTTAAGTGGCCCGGAGTGTAGCAAGAAAACATCTCTCACACCATTACACCAGCAGCTCCGGCCTGCACCATTGATACAAGGCAGGATGGATCCTTGCTCTCATGTTGGTTGTTTGTGCCAAATTCTGACCCTCCATACAAATGTCGCAGCAGAAATTGAGACCCATCAGACCAGGCAGAGCTTTTCCAGTCTTCAGTTGTTCGTTTTGGCGAGTGCATGTGAATTAGCCTCAGTTGGCTGTTCTTAGCTGGCAGGAGTGTTGTTGATGACTGGTGTGTTGTGTGTTCGTGGTTATTTGAGTTACTGTTACCTCTCTCTCAGCTCAGACCAGTCTCGGCCAGTCTCCTCTGACCCCTGGCATCGGTTAAAGCTTTTACGTCCAGAGAAGCGCCGTGTCACTGGAAATGTTCTGTTTTGGAGCACTGTCAATAAAGCCTAGAGGTTGTGCGTGGAAATCCCAGCAGATCAGCAGTTTCACTTAAATCATCCTTCATCCCAATTTTGATGCTCAGTTTGGTCTTCAACAGGTTGGTGCCATGTGATTGGCTGATTAGGTATTTGTGTTAACAAGCAGTTGAACAGGTGTACCTGAAAAAGGTGTTTGGTAACACTTTACAGTGTACATACATGTGACATGGGCCCATGACCTAGGTGTTTCCAGCACCTTGCTATACCTGCTCTACAGGTGAGCTTATTGCCAGCCCTTCTACCGAAACACCCCAAACAAATGTTTAATGTACATGAACATTTTAGTAGAACATGGTGAAATTCTGACTGTGATGAGATATTTTGTTCTTTTTTTTTTTGCAGAAATGGATTGATAAGTTCCAAGCTGTTTACAGTTAGAAGAAGCATAATATAATGTATTACAGAGCCCAGCTCTGTGTAAAACTAGAAGCTGTAATAAAGTTCAGATGGTTTTGGAAGAATCTTTAATATCTTTAATATCAAGTTTCTTTAAAAGGCATCAGGCTTTTTCGATGTTAAATAGAGACTTCAGGCCTTGTTTGTACAGAGGTGGCAAAGAGCTCTACCAACCCATGCTTGTTCCAGCATTAAAACATCTCAAAGATGTTTTCTGTTATATTTTTATCCACAGGGAAACTGTATAGCAGCAGGGGTGTAATGAAGTCCTGGGTGCAGTGATGAACTGTGAGCACAGGGGGGAAGTGTCTGAAATTTACATTGCTGGGTTTCTCCACAGACTCCAAAGCTGCTGTAGAAATCATGCGTCCGACTGTATCTCTGCATGTTTGTGATAGATACAAAGACAGTATCTTGAGTTACTGTGCTGCTGTATTTACACTATAGATGGCAGGGAATGCTTTTTTAAATAACTATTTAATTCTTTTCAAAAGTACCAGCTGTTGTGATCTAATGTGTTGTTTACGCTACGTCACGTAGCTGTGTGAAGCCCTGCAGCTTCGTCATCGTCATCGTCGGTTGGTGGTTGTTGTGGGCAGATGAGTGTTGCTCGTTGACGAAGGTGTTGTGCAGGAGACGTGGGTGTGTTTGGCTCTGTGCGCTATCACCCAGAACCCACAGACAGGGGGCGCTGTGGTTTGCTGTGGTTTTCTGTTGACTACAGAGGAGGAATGATCTTTGTTTGACCTGTTAAACCTGGACATGTACCAGATTGTTCATTCCTGATATCGACTAAAAGGCTGTGTGCAGTTTAGATCGCAGAATACCTCTGATTTTGTGAGATATTTTTGAATTAGCACCCCTAAGGGTAAAGTAGCTGAGTTTTCTTTTTTAAAAAACAAAGCTTGTTGACGCCTGTCTCCTCTGTCTGTCTCCTCTGTCTTTGTGCTGCCCCTCAGCTCTGAGCCCCTGTGAGTGTGTTGATAATGAGCAGATGCCTGTCCAGACCCTCGTGATGCTGCAGTGGCAGGAGTACCTGAACAGCTCATGGGCTGCGGAGGACACCTTGCGGACGGCCACCAGGGCCGGAGCCGCGTCCCTCTACGCCAAGCTGCTCCACGGCAAGGAGCTGGTGGGCCTGGTCCAGCCCGTCCAGGACCTGCTGGGTCCTCGGCTCCCGGACTTCCA
Source organism: Sternarchorhynchus goeldii (assembly GCA_028565775.1). Taxonomy (NCBI): domain Eukaryota; kingdom Metazoa; phylum Chordata; class Actinopteri; order Gymnotiformes; family Apteronotidae; genus Sternarchorhynchus; species Sternarchorhynchus goeldii. The sequence goes on from JAOXYF010000003.1 coordinate 24,409,855, forward strand.
GCAGGATGTCAGCGCTGACGAGGAGAGGGAGGGCTACCTGTCCGCCCTGCTGCACAGCCAGCGGTGCCTGGCGAGGCGCGTGTTCGCCCGCACGGCCTGCTCCCTGTCCCTGCACCACCGCCTGGTGGTGCTGCAGAGGGTCTACTACGCCCTCCACAGCAAGTACCACGACCGTTTCCGCATCCCGCCCCCTCCGCAGCCAGCCTCCTCCGCCGCAGAAGGGGGCGCCCTGGAGGCGACAGCGGAGCCTTGGCAGGCGGGCGGCGGGCGGGTCAAGTCGGGCACGGACGTGCTGATCGAGATGGGCGTGCGTACGGGCCTGAGTCTCCTCTTTGCCCTGCTCAGACAGAGCTGGCAGCGCGGGTGCCTGGAGCAGCCGCCCGACGCCGCCCTGTGCAACGAGGTGTTGGGCACCGCCTCCTCCGTGCTCGCCGCCCTGCCCCCGCTCTCGTTGGCCAACGAGAACAAGATCCCGGCGGTGGGGCTGGACTGCCTGGCGCAGGTGAGCGACTTCCTGAAGAGGACGGCGGTGAGCGGGTCGGTGGCGGACCGCGTGGGCCGGCGCCGGGCCCTGGAGCTGCTGCTGGGGCTGGCAGTACAGAGGGGCTCCCTGCGCTTCCTCCTGGAGTGGGTGGAGGTGGCACTGGCCGCCTCGTCCCCATCTTCGTCGTCATCATCTTCCTCCTCCTCATCTTCCTCTTCGGAGCCTCTGGCCGTGGGCTATGAGCTCGTCACTCAGATCATGCTGCAGATATGGCAGTATTCGGTAACACACACACACACACATACACACGTACACACATATCAACACACACACACATATACACACGCTCCACCTGGTTGGTAGAGCAGATGTATTCCTGACTAGGGCATTAGTGTACCCCTCATTAGTGTACCCATCATTTCAGTGAGCATTCCCTTCCACACCCTTCCTGTCTGTGGACGACTGCAGGGCAGTGCCAGACCTTCCTCCCACTCAGCCCTCTTATGTGCTTCATCTGCTCTGCTTGTGGGCTGCTGGCAGCCTGCCAGGCTTTGAAAGCTCCTGGCCAGAGCCTGCACAAGCCTTGTTAGCGCTCCTCCACCCTCTTCCATTCTCACCGACCAGCGCCTTTACCAGTGGCCTGCTCCACTACCCCACCCTGCTGTCTCTGCTCCACCCGGCAGCCTGAGCTCCGGAGGAAGGAGCGGAGGGAGAGTTACTCAGAGCAGAAATAAGATGCTGCATTAAGTCCTCCACTCCAGGGTGGGGTCAGCATCCTTGTTGATCAGCAAAGCCACGCTTTGTTGTGTTCTGCACTATTTCCTTTGGTGAGAGTGATGGGTCACGCGCAGAGCAGGCAGTGTGGGCGGTGGAAGGACATCCCTGCTATCTGCTCAGTGGAAGCACTGATATTTAACAAATACTCACAGAAACAGGATTATCAAACATCTCTTCCTCTTCTTCTATGAGTCATAAGATCTCAAGTGTGTGTTATGCATTTCTGGGTGGAATTAAGTGCCTTTCTGATGTTGTAAAAATGAAGGTAACTTATTGGGTGGTGTTGTTTACTGTTTACTCTCACAGGGTTTCCGCGGCGATGTTGCCAACACTCAGGTTCTTAAGAAGGACGCAGATGGTCTGTGCAGTCTCTCACATGCGGCGCTCTGTCTCCTTGAGGAGGTGTGTGCGTGTGCGTGTGCGTGTGCGTGTGCGTGTGCGTGTGTGTGTGTGTGTGTGTGTGTGGCCTTGGTTAGTGCTTCCCACTGTTTGCTTGTGATGATGCTTTATTTAGCATAGGTTTATTGTCCTCATGTGTCCCTGTGCCTGGTGTTCTCACTACACACCCATCTGAGTCTGGAGTGTGAGGCACATATTCCTCATACAAATAATTCCCTCTTCAGTTTCTCATATAACTTAAGAAACAGTAAAGAGTAACAGTGCCATGTTATTTTAAATGTAGTGTAAGAATAACTCATTAGCTCCGTGTGTGTGTGTGTGTGTCTGTGTGTGCTTGTGTCTGAGGGCGTGTGTGTGTGTGTGTGTTTCAGATCTGTGCCCTGGCCTCCAGCTGCCTGTGTTCCTGCAGTGTGGAATCTCCCCCCAGTTCCGAGGGTGACCTGGTTCAGGTGTATGTGTGGGGCAGTAACAGTAGTCACCAGCTGGCCGAGGGCACCCTGGAAAAGATCCTGCAGCCCAAACTGGCTCATGGCTTTAGCCACGCACAGATGGTAGGTGTGTGTGCGTGTATGTGTGCGTGTATGTGTGATCATGTTATAACATTAAATAAATAAAGGTAAAGCTGAACCCCTGTGAATGCAGGATGTCTTGCTCCTCTGTCTTGACCAAGTCCTAGTTATGAGCCCTTGAGTCCTCATATCCTCATGTCCTCATATCCCTGGTGTGAGCCTCATGTCCTCATATCCTCATGTACTCATATCCCTATTGTGAGCCTCAGGTCCTCATATCCCTGGTGTGAGCCTCATGTCCTCATATCCTCAGGTCCTCATATCCCTTGTGTGAGCCTCAGGTCCTCATATCCTCAGGTCCTCATATCCCTGGTGTGAGCCTCATGTCCTCATATCCCCCTGTGTGTGCAGATTGAGGCGGGTCAGTACTGCACGTTTTCCGTGTCGTCTGATGGCTCAGTGCGGGCCTGTGGGAAGGGCAGCTATGGACGTCTGGGTCTGGGCGACTCCAACAACCAGGCCGTGCCCAAGAAGCTGGCGCTGGACCCGCCACGTGCTGTCTGCAAAGTGTCCTCGTCCAAGGGCTCAGACGGGCACACGCTGGCTGTCACCACCGACGGCGAGGTCTTCAGCTGGGGCGACGGCGACTACGGCAAGCTGGGCCACGGCAACAGCGCCACACAGAAGTACCCCAAGATCATACAGGGCCCCCTGCTGGGGAAGGTGAGGAACCGCTGCACAGAACTCCAGCTCGAGTGTAATGGATGGGTGTGTGTGTGCAGGCGAGTGTTTAGTGTGATGGATGAGGTGTGTGTGTGCAGGCGAGTGTTTAGTGTGATGGATGAGGTGTGTGTGTGCAGGCGAGTGTTTAGTGTGATGGATGAGGTGTGTGTGTGCAGGCGAGTGTTTAGTGTGATGGATG
>JAOXYF010000003.1:24413045-24427534 GCA_028565775.1 Sternarchorhynchus goeldii
GGATGAGGTGTGTGTGTGCAGGCCAGTGTTTAGTTTAATATGATGGATGAGGTGTGTGTGTGCAGGCCAGTGTTTAGTTTAATATGATGGATGAGGTGTGTGTGTGCAGGCCAGTGTTTAGTTTAATATGATGGATGAGGTGTGTGTGTGCAGGCCAGTGTTTAGATTAGTGTGATGGATGAGGTGTGTGTGTGCAGGCCAGTGTTTAGTTTTCTCATTTTTTGGTGAGTAAATTATTGGCGAGTATTGTTATTTGAATTTGGGGTGAGGTGGGGGAGGGGTTTGTTACATGCATCCTAAATCGTGTGTGTGTGTGTGTGTGTGTGTGTGTGTGTGTGTGTGTGTGTGTGTGTGTGTGTTCTCTCCTTGTCTGTGCTAGGTGGTGGTATGTGTGTCTGCTGGCTACAGACACAGTGCGGCAGTAACCAGCGATGGAGAGCTGTTCACCTGGGGAGAGGGCGATTTTGGCAGGCTTGGTACATGGCTCTCTGTTTCTCTCCCTCCCTCTCTCTCTCTCTCCCTTTCTTTTAATCTTTCTCTCTCTTTCTCACTCCACCTCCCTCTCACATATCGTAGGCTGTTGTCTGTACATGAGAGGCACATTTGTACGTTGATGGTTGATGTATCTTGTTCGTGGACGTTTTGTGGAGTTTTCTGTGTGGTAACACCACAGGTTTTCTGTTGAGGCGTTAAAGGCTGTGGGAGCTGGCAGTGCTGAAGTGTGTTAGTCTCATTCCTTCACACTGTTGAACAGTGCCTGTGTTACATTGGTTCACTGTCTCCCTCTTTCTCTTGTCTCTTCACATGCACTTGCTCATTTTTCTCTTTCTCTCCATCATTCTCACTTTTTAAAATTTATTTATTTTCTTTCTTTCTCTGTCCCTCCATCTTTCTCTCTTTCTCTCTCTCTGTCTCTCTCTCTCTCTCTCTGTCTCTCTCTGTCTCTCTCTGTCTCTGTCTCTGTCTCTCTCTCTCTGTCTCTGTCTCTCTCTGTCTCTCTCTCTCTAGGTCACAGTGACAGTCACAGTCGGAACGTCCCCACTCTGGTGAAGGACATCAGCGGGGTGGGACAGGCAGCATGTGGCAGCTCTCACACCATGGCTGTGGCACAGGACGGCAGGGTTGTCTGGTCCTTCGGAGGCGGAGACAACGGTCAGGCTGGGATCCGCCTCCATCAACACTGAGTCATCAACACTGAGTCATCAACACTGAGCTCCTGGATCTTTAAATTCAAACACATATTTAAATTCAAACCAATTTTCTGCTTCAGTTCAGTCTGTGAAGTCTGAATATGTGTTCATAGTGTTTGGTATTAATGTGTGTGTGTGTGTGTGTGTGTGTGTGTGTGTGTGTGTGTGTGTGTTTGTCTCTCTGCCGTGTTTTAGGTAAACTTGGGCATGGGGACACGAATCGTGTGTACAGACCCAAAGTGATTGAAGCTCTCCATGGTTATATTATCAGGAAAGTGTGTGCTGGCAGTCAGTGCTCACTGGCATTAACTTCAGCAGGACAGGTTCGCACGCACGCACGCTTACAATTTACATGTACTAGGGTTAGTACAATTTACTATGTAGTTTGGTCTTATTTCCAGCACTACACACAGTTCTACACACTAATCTACACACAGATGCTTCTAACCCTAGCCTGTAACAGTACTCTGTTATACTCTCACACTGTCTTTAGTGTTTGTGCTTCTCTGTGTGTGTATGCGTGTTCATGCTTTTGTGTGTGTATGTACGTACGTACGTACGTGTGTGCGTGTGTGTGTGTATGTGTGTGCCTGTGTGTGTGTATGTGTGTGTTTTCAGGTGTTTGCCTGGGGCTGTGGTTCATGTCTGGGTTGTGGTTCTTCTGAAACCACGTCCCTCAGGCCGCGCTTTATAGAGGAGCTGAGCGTTACCAAGATCATAGACATCTCATGTGGAGACAGTCACTGCCTCGCCTTGTCCCACGGTGACACACACACACACACACACACACACACGGTTACAGCCTTGGACCATCATGCTGTGTATACTCACACCTCCTGCAGCAGGTGGTTTGAACCCATCTGTGCTGGACTTTACTCCTGACGTCTGACTCCTTCCTGCCACAGTGGGTAGTTTAGTGTCCCCCTGAATCAGCACGTCCGAGGGGTGTGTCCAGCTTATTCTCCAGCTTTTCCTGAACTAAACTGGGAACGTTGGACAGGGAATAGACAGGTCCTGAGCATGATACCCAAACTATACTGATATTACAACGTTATTACACTGAACAACAGGGTCAGCAGGGATTTTATTTCTTGTCAAAATGTTGTATGTATGAATTGTGCCAAAATGTTTATGTATTTTTTCATGCTGAATTCAAATGTTTTCAGAATTTCTCCATCACTCAGCTGTTTGTTCCAGTAAACCCATATCTCATTATGTATAGTAGAGTAACACAGGACACTGGGTCCTCACTGTGCTGGCAGGTTACTGCTGGATACTGAACAAAACTATAAGTGATAGAAAAAGTAGAAGAAAACAAGAGATTGTTGTAAAAACACTCATCATAAATGTACTATAAGGTGCACCTGTTCTAAAAACACTCATTCATCAGAAATGTACTATATGGTTGTATATTCAGGCTAGAAGTTAGCTGTATAATAGTTATACCATTAGACTATTTTCTGGTAGTATTCCAGCTTGGAGTACATGAATTCGGGTCTATCTGAGCTACGCTAGATATTCCAAGTATCCCTAAGCACTTTGTAAGTCGCTCTGGATAAGAGCGTCTGCCAAATACCAGAAATGTAAATGTAAATGTACTATAAGGTGCATTAGTACTGTTTTAGTTTAGAAAGTAACAAATTCCAAAAGTCTGTAGCCCAGTGTGATCATTCACGAACTTGCGTCGTGTTCCATGTAGGACCGAGGTTGATGATGATTTTTGTTATTGTTTTGTCTCAGAAAATGAGGTGTATGCATGGGGAAACAATGCCATGGGCCAGTGTGGGCAGGGCCACACGTCTACACCAGTCACCAAGCCTAAGAAAGTGATTGGTCTGGAGGGGCTGTCAATCCAGCAGATCACAGCAGGCACTTCCCACAGCCTGGCTTGGACAGCGGTTCCCACAGACAGGTAAAAACCTGGAAGGGGAGTAGCAGATTGGAGAGAAGGACCAAGAGAGGGAGAAGGAGAGAAAGAGTGAGGGAGGCAGAGAGTGAAAAAAAACGGGAAAAAATGGTGAGATAGAAAGAAATGGTAAGAGAGAGAAAGAAATGGGAGAGAAACTGAGAGAGGAAGAGAAACTGAGAGTGAGAGGGAGAGGGTCAAGAGGGCAAGTGAGAAACCAGAGTGCTAAGGCCATTATTATTGTTACTATTACTGATATTATTACTACTACTATTAGTCTCATTATTGTAGTTACTATTACTGATATTACTACTACTACTACTACTATTAGCATCAATATTGTTACTGTTGTCGCTATTACTACTCCTACTCTTAGTATCTATGTTGTTACTATTGTTGATATTACTACTCCTACTATTAGTGTCATTATTATAGTTACTATTACTGATATTATTGCTACTATTAGTATCAATATTATTGTTACTATTGTCTATTACTACTGCTACTATTAGTATCAATGTTATTGTTACTATTGTCAATATTACTACTCCTACTATTAGTATCAATGTTATTGTTACTGTTGTTATTACTACTCCTACTATTGTTATTGGTGCTACTAGGACAAGCACTACTTTTTAACTGGTGTTATGTAGCGAAGGCAGATTCTGTTTGTGTGTGTTAATGAACTGTTGTGGATGAGGCCCAGCTGGTGTGTGCTGCATTAGTGTAACGTCATTACAGTAGTATAATGACTTTACATTAGTGTAACGTCATTACAGTAGTATAATGACCTTACATTAGTGTAACGTCATTACAGTAGTATAATGACCTTACATTAGTGTAACGCCCTCGCAATATTGTAACGACCTCACATTAGTGTAATGGATCATGTGCTCTGTTTTTGTGATCTGAGTGATCACAAATCTGCCAGATCTCTGATCCATCATTATGCAGAGTGAATAAATAGTGTGCTTTGTGTGTTTGTGTGTGTGTGTGTGTGTGTGTGTGTGTGTGTGTGTGTGTTTCTCTGTAGGCAGCTGGTGGCATGGCACAGGCCGTTCTGTGTTGACCTGGAGGAGAGCACCTTCACTTACCTGCACAGCTTCCTGGAGCGCTACTGTGATAGCATCAGCAGGGACACCCCCCCACCTCCATTTTCCTCACAGAGGTGATACACACACACACACACACCTTTATTCTCTTGTATGTATATTTACACACACACGTACACGCACTAATTGTGTGTGAGGTATATTAGATCCATACTATTCAACTAGAGTACCACAGTTAGTTCTTCATGATAATTTATATAATTATAGTAGTACTCTAGGGTGTTTTAGCCAAATCCTCTGAGTATTCTGAAGCACAGAACCAATATGTCCTTATATAGTCCTTATAGCCTCCTAATAATGTCATTATAGCTTTATAATAATGTCATTATAGCCTTCTAATAATGTCATTATAGCCTTATCAGTAAAGTTAGTCGGTGCCTCCCCAAGCGCCCAGCCCTGGACACTCCACTGTACATTCACATGTACGAGCTGTTTAAAGAGCTGCTGTTTAATTCCATTCACACCACACACACACTCACCACACCACACACACACTCGCCACACCACACACAAACAAACAAACAAACATTCACATACACACACACACTCACACCCAGGTTCACTGACCCCTGCTGTCCATCAGCTCTGCCCTTCCAACCCTGAGCCGTGTGTTCAGTACGAGGGTGGCGGTGGGGCGGGGTGGTTAAGCCCATCTCACTCCACTGGCCTTTGAGTGAGAACATTTATCAAGAGTAGGTGGGGGAAGGTTTATCGGAGGAAGGTAAAGTCTGACAACCTTACCTTGACCCCGAGGTGATGAGGTCTCTGAAGCAGCTGTGGAGAAACGACGTCAGACACGCAAGGTTGAGGCAGTCTGACACACACACACACACACACACACACACACTGAATATGGTCCCCTCCTGCATAAGGACCAGCCTGATCTCTCTTGTTTCTGTCCTGCCTGTCCCATCCAGGGAGCATCAGCAGTTTGTGCTGCTCTGTATGAAGCTGCTGTCGGTTCACCTGTCTCTGGCCCACGCGGGGGCCACTGGTGCTGCAGTGCTGGGGGCCCAGGGGAGGCCCCTCCGCAACCTCCTCTTCAGACTCATCGACTCTGACGTGCCTGAATGCTTACGGCAGGTGTGGTGTTAACCGCTCCACCCACACTCCATGCTCCGTCCCCTACGCTTCACCTCACGCTACAAATCAAAGGCTCCAACCTACACTCCCTTCAAGCTCCGCCTCCATGCTCCACCTAAATTCCACCTCATCCACTGTCCCAAGCTCCACCCAATACTCTTCGTCTATGCTCCTCTATATGTTCCTTCTGCTTAATAATGCTGTAATAATGGTGGGTATTAGAAGTGCTCCAACTGTGTGCTTTTATACTGTAAATCACTGTTGGTATGTGAAGTTTATATGGTGACGTACTGCATCCTGCCTTTCAAAACTTCTAGGACAATGGATGCTTAGTCTGTTTTCATAACTTGGCACATAGGAAACCTTCACTGGTGCTAAAAGTGTGTGTGTGTGTGTGTGTGTGTGTGTGTGTGTGTGTGTGTGTGTGTGTGTGTGTGTGTAGGAGGTGATGAACACGCTGTCAATCGGAGCATCTCTCTTGCTGCCGCCTCTCAGGGAGAGAACAGAACTGCTACACTCACTGCTACCTCAAGGTCCAGAGAGCTGGGAGAGTCTCTCTAAAGGACAGGTACACACACTCACACACATACACAGACACACTGCTACCTCAAGGTCCAGAGAGCTGGGAGAGTCTCTCTAAAGGACAGGTACACACACACACACTGCTACCTCAGGTCAAAGAGAGCAGAGTTACAGGTCCACACTCTAAAATGCAAGTGTTTTAGAGGCCAGTTGTGTGTATTTACATGCCTCTAGACTCCTGGGTTTTTTCCCCTCATATGTTTTAGTCATATCAAATTCTTCCCTGTCACATGACGGCAGCCAATCAGGGACAGCGAGGGCAGTCACTCGTGCATCACCAGGGGGCGGAGTAACACTTAGAGACTAACTCTATTCACTCCTTTCTGATGTAGGAGCGCACGGATGACCATGATTGGCGTGTGTCGCTGTGATTGACAGGGCTGAGGGCGAATGCCCTGCTCTCTCTGATCTCTGATGAGAAGGCACATGCTTTTGTGCTGCAGCACTTTTCTTCATCATCATCATCATCATCATGCTACATATCAGTGGCAGCCCTGCTAATGCTCTCTGTCTCTCTCTCTGTCTCTCTCTCCAGCGTCTGCAGTTAGACATGGTGCTGAACAGTCTCCAGGAGCAGAGCCATGTGGCTTGCCTGCTGGGCTACAGCTCTCCGGGGGAGCTGGGGGCCAGTCTTGCCCCGCCCCCCACGCCTGACAGGCCTGCCTCCACCTCCAGCACCGAGGGCCCGGACCACCTTCACCTGGCCGAAGTCCTGCTCAAGACCCTCCTGCTAAGCATTGGATTCTACACGGTCTGTAATAAGAAGTTCTTCCTGTCAGGACTGGACTTAGTATTGAGAATTTAGATAAAGTGATCAGATGGCTAATGGTGAGGATATGCAGTTTTGGTGTCTGGCTTGTTTATCCACAAACCACCACTTCAGGCTAATCTGTCAGATGGCCAGTGACTGGGGAACAGGATCGGGCCGATATGTGAACGAATATGTGAACGAACATGTGGCTTCTTCTCTTGCAAATTGCATGGCACTGTGCCAACTTTCCTGTGCTGTTAGCACAAAGGAAAAACTCAGGATTTGACTCGTTCCTTCTCCTTTCATATTTGAATGCTGTGCATGTGTGTTGTGTGTGTTTGTGTAGGAGCGTGCCTTTGGTGAGCTGGAGAAGAACAGTGACAAGCAGCAGTCCATCTCTGCTCAGAAACAGACGGAGGCCCCATCTCACTTCCACCACCTGCTGTCTGCTCTGCACCGACATCTGCTGGCCCACTGTTACGTCTACACCAGCACCGAGGTACCGTCACACCGCTACATCTACACCAGCACCGAGGTACAGTCATACCTACAGTAATAGCTGAGTGATAAATGCACTCTTTAACAGCACACTTTGACTGATTTTCAACACCTAATGACTCCTTTTGCATCATTAATGTACCACCTTGCCTGTGTTGTGTGTGCAGGATGACAGTAAATGAAGCTTCGTTAGTGTTAATTGCTGTGTGTGCAGGATGACAGTAAATGAAGCTTCGTTAGTGTTAATTGCTGTGTGTGCAGGACGACAGCAGTGTGACGTTGCTTCACAAGCACCTGTGTCTGCTGCTGCCTTGTGCGGGTGAGACGTTCAGGAGGTCCACCGTTCTGCTGGAGGAAAGCTCCCTGGACAAGCATGTCATTAGTAAACTACACAGTAAGGCGACTTGTGTAGATGTGTGTGTGTGTGTGTGTGTGTGTGTGTGTGTGTGTGTGTGTGTGTGTGTGTAGCGGTGCTGTTTGCTTCAGTAGCCGGTAGTCTCCTGTGTCAGGTGATGTACTGTGTGTGTGTGTGTGTGTGTGTGTGTGTGTAGCGGTGCTGTTTGCTTCAGTAGCTGGTAGTCTCCTGTGTCAGGTGATGTACTCTCTGCTGCTCCTGCCGCTGGTGCTGGTGAAGCCCCTCCTCCCTCACCTGCTCACCCTGCTGGAGCTCCTGAACCAGCTGAACTGCTGCCTGCCCAGCACCTGCATGCTGGAGGAGCTGGAACGAGCGGGTAAATGCACAACAGTACACACACTGATGCACACACCTGCGTGTGCACATTGGTACACAAACACACTCAGTCACACAGATACATATACATCAAACCAATAAAGGTTTGAACAGTCCATGTTTGAGACTCTTTTACATGTTATTTCAGGCTTTGAAGTTTTATTTTCAGGATGTTCATGTGTTGCAGTGTTTTTGCAGGTTAGCGTAACCTTCAGTGAAATGATTTGTCCTGTAGAAGCTTCTAGTAAGTGTTTTTGGTTTATGAACATGTTGGCAGGCTAACGCTTTATTCTCCACTCTTCTATCTGCACTTTTATAACAGTTTTACTGAAATGAAGAATAATAAATGAATATTCATTTTTAATAAAAAAGAAGCCTGGAATGTGTTAAAAGCCTCCTAGTTCGAATTTAAACTTTGTTTAAAGCACATGCGGAACCACGTGCTTAAGTGCTATGACTGATCTAACCCCATCCCCCCTATCCAGAGGTGTCGGAGGTGACGGACCCAGCACTCGAAACAGAGACACATGACTGGGCGTGGCTTTTAGACTTGGAGAGGTGTGTGGCACTGGTGATTGGTCGATGCCTGGGTGGGATGCTACAGGGCCCTCCCCCTTCCGTCCAGGAAAAGACGGCAGAGTTTTGGCTCTGTAACCCACTACTGAGGAATGGACTAGAGATGGACTTCGAACAACTGGGTAACAAAATAACTTCCGGTACCTGTGGCTGGTGATGTGTTGGGCTCTGGCTTTGACTGGAAACAGAGTAGAGAATTTATCGTGTAGCTAAATCCAAGTGGCTGTGTTGAGGTGGACAGGTCGTATGCGTCTCGTCCGGACAGAGACGTCTCTAATTCAGACAGTTATGGACTGTCACTGTTTGAACCATCGAGAAAGTGACCTTTTACCAATCAGAAACATGGCATTAATAAACAATACATAATGGTGCACTGGTTATGACTGAAATGGATCTCTCTCTGTACATCATCACATAAATTGGTCATTTTTCTCTTTGTGTCTGAATTGTAAAGTGGAATTCTAGAGTGGTTTTATGGGCAGAAATGTCCCTGCAGTGTTTGTGTGAATGAGCTGTAGGTAGAGCCTCTTCTGTGAAACTCTGATCTTTTCCTATGTAATTAGTAAACACCAAAACACTGGTTGCTGGTTCAGTGTGGCCCGGTCGCCGGCACGGTCCCGGCCCGGTCGCTAACGTTCGTCCCTCCCTGCCGCAGACTGGGCTCTGGGCTGGCTGTCCGAGGCGGTGCTGCTCGGCTGTGGGGACGCTCGCCTGGCAGAGCTGCACCTCTCGGAGGAAAACGCCACGCTGGTGGATCTGGCGCTCAGCTTGCCTCGAGAGCCCGCCAGCGCCCTCTGGAGGAAGGTGAAAGAATACGCAGCCAGCAGAGGTGAGGAGGACGAGGATCACAGTGGAATGGAGCACGAAGGTGGGGGAGGGGAAATGCTGCCAGGTTTGGTTAATTAGCTGTGCGCCTGTGTGTGTGCGCCTGTGTGCCTGTGTGTGTGTGCGCCTGTGTGCCTGTGTGTGTGTGCCTGTGTGTGTAAGATAAGATAAGATAATCCTTTATTAGTCCCTCAATGGGGAAATTTCCGAATTCCGTGTGTGTGTGTGTGTGTGTGTGTGTGCGCGTGTGTGTCTGTAGATTGGGATGGTGGAGCTGCAGTTGGAGACTCTCTGTTGGAGACAGCATGTCGCTGTAGTCTTGCTGCTCTGCTGAAGCACACAGGCCTGCAGGATGTGGCCTACCGGCAGGACAAGTGAGTCCTGATCTCTCTCATCACCCGGCTCTCCACATCTCACACACACACACACACACACACACACACACACACACACACACACACACACGTGTGTCTCATCCTAACTATGCTGCCCAGCTTTATGGATAGTAGAAGCATCAGCTATAATGGCTCAGAGAGTGAGAGACCTGAGGATGTAAACCGACAGTTACAGTAAATCGGAGTAAACCTGTTGTAGAACCATAAATCATCCTTTTACCCCTGTGTATGTGTGTGTGTGTGTGTGTGTGTGTGTGTGTGTGTGTGTGACTACAGGTACGAGCCCTGTGACGTGCTCATAGAGGTCTACGAGACGGTGTACAAGATCCGCAACACACTTTTGTTTCACAGAGACAACACAGGACATGCTAGCAGCACCCTGCAGACCACCCTCCCCAGACAGGTGAACACACTACAGACCACCCTCCCCAGACAGGTGAACACACTGCAGACCACCCTCCCCAGACAGGTGAACACACTGCAGACCACCCTCCCCAGACAGGTGAACACACTGCAGACCACCTTCCCCAGACAGGTGAACACACTACAGACCACCCTCCCCAGACAGGTGACACACTGGGACTGTAATGGAGTGTATGGGTTACAGCACATACTGCCTAGTTCTAGCATTGTCACTGACATCTGCTGGAGTATCAGGCAGCTGGAGCTCAGGGTGTGGTCCTCCCCCGTGTTCCCGCTGCTCCTGTGGTGGTGCAGGGCTCGGCGGGCTTGCACAGCCCCGGAGAGGAGGGGCAGGAGGGGCAGGAGGTGGGCGGCTCCGGGGAGCAGGCCGGGAGGGAGCCCGAGGCCAGTGTCCCGGACTCACACTTAGCTGAACACAACCTGGACGATCCTGCAGAGGACGAGACCCCCAGCATCAGTATGTACCTGCCGGGTAAACACACTGCTTTTTGTGTTTCTGCATGCACGCGCGCACACGCGCGCGCACACACACGCGCGCGCACACACACGCACACACGCACGCACGCATGCAGCTATTGTTGTTTTCAGTCATGTTTAGTCTGTGATTAATATCTTTTAAAATCAATGAGTGGAGTAGAGATGTTTTGACCTGTGGAATATACTGTGATGGATCTGTACTTTCAAACCAGTCTGTAAGAACTTGACTTGCTTGTTGCTGAGGCTGACTTTGTGTGTGTGTGTGTGTGTGTGTGTGTGTCTCTAATCAGTTCTATTATGAAGAGAATACTAGAACAACCTGTACTGTGTTTTTGTGGTTTACCCTTGATTCCATAACCAGACCTCAGTCTTTGGTGATAATTGCAGGCTGTGTGTTTGTGTGTGTGTGTTTGTGTGCGTTTCTCGTGCACGTGCTTTTCTCTTGCATGTGTACGTGCACACCCCTCAGAGGTGTTACAGTCGTTTCTGGCCACACGGGAAGCCATGCAGATGCAGCAGAACGAGACTGTGTATGAATCCTCGGGCACCAGCACCCTGCCCAGCAGCGCAGAGAGCCCCGGCAGCCCCGACCGGGGCCCCGCCCACAGGCCCTGGGAGCACCGCCCCCCTGAGGATCACAGCCTGCCCTTCTCTGCGGCCTGCCACCTAGTGGTCAACCGCTGCCTCTTCCTGCTGCTAGGGGTCCGGCCAGCCTGGCTTCAGCAGGGACAGTCTGAAGATGTAAACACCGAGAACAACGCCACTGAGTGAGTGAGAGTGAGGGAGTGAGTGAGAGTGAGGGAGTGAGTGAGAGTGAGGGAGTGAGTGAGAGAGTGAGTGAGAGTGAGAGTGAGAGTGAGAGTGGGAGTGAGTGAGGGAGTGAGTGAGTGAGTGAGGGAGTGAGGGAGTGAGTGAGGGAGTGAGTGAGTGAGAGAGTGAGTGAGAGTGAGAGTGGGAGTGAGTGAGGGAGTGAGAGTGGGAGTGAGTGAGGGAGTGAGTGAGTGAGTGAGGGAGTGAGTGAGTGAGGGAGTGAGTGAGTGAGGGAGGGAGGGAGGGAGGGAGTGAGGGAGGGAGTGAGTGTGCATGCTACACTATAAAGTTGCATTGAAAAGTTCATGCATAGAAAAGGCATATTTTTGTTTAATTTTTTTTTACAGCAAGAGGTCAGCGTACTCTTTCGAAGAACACGGCACAGGAGCCGGGAGTGTGACTGCTCCACACGCTCACAGGCACAGTGAGGCGGAGGTACAGTCTCCATCGCCACAACGCCTGCGCCGATTTGAGGGTGGAGGGCGGAGCTGTAGGTCATGGTGTAGCGGGTGCAGCACCTTTCTGTCTCACCTCTCCACACCTGCAGCCTGATACTCCATCACTGCTCCACTGGCTAATGGTTCCATGCACATGACCTTGTTTATTGTTATCTAGTACGCACACGTTGTTCAGCATTATCTAGTACTCTCTGTTTATAAGATGGTACATCAGTCTGAGGTCTCTCTCTCTCTCTGTTTATAAGATGGTACATCAGTCTGAGGTCTCTCTCTCTCTCTCTGTTTATAAGATGGTACATCAGTCTGAGGTCTCTCTCTCTCTCTCTCTCTCTCTCTCTCTCTCTGTTTATAAGATGGTACATCAGTCTGAGGTCTCTCTCTCTCTCTCTTTCTCTCTCTCTGTTTATAAGATGGTACATCAGTCTGAGGTCTCTCTCTCTCTCTCTCTCTCTCTCTCTGTTTATAAGATGGTACATCAGTCTGAGGTCTCTCTCTCTCTCTGTTTATAAGATGGTACATTAGTCTGAGGTCTCTCTCTCTCTCTCTCTCTCTCTCTCTCTCTCTCTGTTTATAAGATGGTACATCAATCTTCAGCGTCAGCCAATAACAAGATGGGTAAGTAGAGTGGGTTTTAAATTCCAAAGTATCTGAAGTAACAGCAACTTGCCAGTAACATTGTTCTAAACTGTACTTGTTTAGCAAGGGGTGTGTGTGTGTGTGTGTGTGTGTGTGTGTGTGTGTGTGTGTGTGTGTGTGTGTGTGTGTGTGTGTACAGGTTTGCCACTGTGTTCTCTGGGCATCATGAAGGATGCCTGGGAGAGACTTCGTCAGTGCATCAGTCCCAGTGAACCTCTGACCACAGGAGCTGTGGCTACACCCCTGCTTGAACAGGTCACACACACACACACACACACACACACATATACATACATACACACACACACACACATACACAGACACACATACTCACACAGACACACACACACATCTTCAACTCCTTCACACAATGTCTGTAGTATCAAACATTTGACTCTTTTGTGGTGATTTTTAATTTAGTTTAATTTAGTTCATTCTTCTGCATTTTCCATTTTGTGATTAGTACATGAAGGCTTATTATATCTGAGCTGCAGTTGAAATGTATAACGAATATCATTACTGTTATTGTTGTGTTTGTTCATTCCTGTAGCTGCGCTAGGCTAACGTAACTCATTCTCTTTTGTTCCCCTCCTGCAGGTGCTGAGTTTCCTGTGTGAGGGGCTATTGAGGACGTCGACCTTGGTGGAGAGGGTGGAGGGCGGCCAGGCCGACCCCAGAGCCATCCCCCTGGCCATGTCACAGCAGCAGCAGAGGGCTGAGGTTGGTGCTGGGCCTCCACCCTCTCCACCCGCTCAGCTGCTGGGCCCTGCTGCCCCACCAGCTACACTCTTTTGACAGGAAAACAGCCTTGCAGATATTGTACATGACATACATACGATATATGACTGAAAAATATGCATTATATGTCATGTCATTTATCAAACATTGTATATCATACACGTGTGAAATATAATGTGTAGTGCCATCTTATATATACAGTAACTCTTTACTGGAGTTTTCAGACTAACACTGCAGCTTAATCTGAGTTGAAAAATGTCTTAAATAGTAAAAATATGCATTGGAATAGGAATTTAGTGTGTGAGTGTGAGATTGGCATCATCCTGGAAACCTAGACAGGTTGGCGTTAGCGGTTGTGTTGAGTGTCAAAGCAGGAAGGATCTGTGAGGGTTTAGCTGAACTTTGAGTCATCTGAACACGAGCCTCCCTGGAAAACCACCATCGAAGTGACAAAAACGTGTTCAGTATTCTGGCTGTTTAGCTAAGGTAGTAAAAACAACATACAGGAATTATGGACAACCATTATATACAGGAAAGTGTTTTATCTTATGCAGTTTTTTTAGGCTGCATTCAGAGGGCAGAGCTGCTTTGCAAGACTTTTGAGCAGATCCTGTTGAAACAATGTGGAGGAGGTCTGTGAATGAATGTGTGTCTCAGAACAGAACCTTTTTTAAATCTCAAACCTGGGCAGGATGTGGAATTGTTCAGTGGTGTGTCTGTCTCCACCACCAGGTTTAGTTACCCACCTGTTTTTACACAGGTGTCTCCTAAAAAGTGACACGCATACTGGCAAACACTCCATCACACAACCTTTCACACACACGCACACACACACACACAAAACAACATCCTTGAAATATTCCTTCTGCTGTTCTCTCGTTCTTTGCGTAGGTGCGTCTTGAAGCCTTGTGTCAGATCTCTTCCTTCCTGGCTTCAATGGAGAAGAGCAGTGACCTCAGCTCTCTAGCGCCCCCACGCTTCGTAGGGCTCCTCCAGTCAGTGCAGCTGTACTTCCTGTCTGGCTGTTTTGGGCTGGGAGCTCTCATCACAGGCAGCCAGGCACCTAGCGACAAGATCTACCACTACACTGTAAGTAGGGTTACACAACAATGATCTACCACTACACTGTAAGTAGGGTTACACAATAATGATCTACCACTACACTGTAAGTAGGGTTACACAATAATGATCTACCACTACACTGTAAGTAGGGTTACACAACAATGATCTACCACTACACTGTAAGTAGGGTTACACAACAATGATCTACCACTACACTGTAAGTAGGGTTACACAACA
>JAOXYF010000003.1:24436742-24439242 GCA_028565775.1 Sternarchorhynchus goeldii
CCCGTGGGTAAGAGCCTGGGCTCCAGCCAGAGTCCTCTGGTATACCCCAGAAGTGGTGGAGGGGCGGGGAGGATGGAGAGAGCTGGCTTTGTTTGTACCGACCGGGCACGCGCACGGAACTTGTATGATTGTTGAAAATTGTTACTTCACTGTTTAGTGGAGTGGATGAGGGAGAAGGTCACATCCCTCTCTGTTGAGTCTTACTGCTGTCAGATCCAAGCAGTCCTGAGACTATGGGAGAGTCCGAACAAATCAGTGGTGTTTTGTGAGGAGAAAAATGTTGCTTTAAACACGTCTCTCCTACTAAGTTTAAATCTCTGCTAGGTTTTGCATTGTTATATACATGGATTTGCCGTGGTGTTTACATCACGTCCACCATGCAGTTGTGGTGTTTAAAGCATTTACCATAGAAAAGGTACAGCAGCTGACGTGCTGGTGGGCGCCGCCCTGGTGGTCAGGCCTGAGGGAGACTCAGGGACTGGCCCTGATGGAAGAGAGGCTGGCTTTTTAACCACATGTCTGTGTGCTTAAGGGCTCCGGGTCACTGTGGTGTAGCGCTACGAGCATTAGCATGTACGAGCATTAGCATGTACGCTGGAAAGATGCATGAACTTCTGCACAGTGGAACGACCTGACAGCTCTGAATCACGCCAGAGTAGCTTCTGTAAAGCTTTTATAGAAAAGAAGTTGGTCGTTTTCTGGATTTGTGAACAGCGAGTTCTGTTTGTATATACAGTATTCACCACCAAGAGCACAGTTGACCAGAAGAGAATATAGATGCCCCAGGCCTTTTGAGTCATTAACATTTTGAGTCATGAATCTTTTGAATCATTAACATTTTTAAAATCATTAACCTTTTGAATTATTAACATTTTGTGTTCTGAACCTTTTGAATCATCTTTTTTTGTTGGATGGATCTAATTTTCTCTTGATTTTCAGCACCAAAGTGTTCATACTTGCTTGATGACGATATTTTTCACAGTTGATTTGTAAACATGTTTGCACTGATATACTTTTGGAGGAATTCCAACATAATTTTAAACGTCCTCTTAGAGATAAAATAAAAAAAAAAACTAAAACAAACAAAAAAACAATTTAACATTTCATTTAGTCTGAGCTTTGGAGCACAGGGGCTAAACCCCCTCTCAGAGCACCTCACATCTATAATTTTGCTCAGTACTTAGGAACTCGGGTTGTGTTTGGTGTATAGTTTTACTGCTGAGTACTGATTGTATGCTGAGTACTGATTGATTCCCCCTGTGCTCAACACTCAGACCACCCCCAGCCGTTTGTGCCTGTCGGCCTGCTAGAAATGGGCTTCTCCATGAGGCACATCTACCACGCCATGGAAGCTACAGGTATCTCCGTGCTTGTGCTCTGTTGTCCTGGACACACACTAATGTTTTGGGTAATTAGTGGTGTAGGATAAAAATGAACCACGTTATAATAGTTTTTGTTGCTGTTTTGTTGTGATTTGGTGGAGTGTTGTAACCTTTGACCTGTGGTTCAGGGGTCGCGGGGGAGGTGGACTCTGCCACGACAGAGATGCTGGCTAGCTGGATGCTGGAGCATCCCCTGACCGAGGACCAGCAGACAGGTGAGGCCTCGCCTGCAGGGGGAACCAATGAGACGCCCTCATCGGACGGACCGGACACCGTACAGTGCCCAGAGTCTCCAGCTACACTCAGGGAACCCAGCGAGAGGTAGGAACCAACACACACGCAAACACACACTGTAATACTGAGGTTAGCAGACTTATTCAGCTTCCACAAATCAGTGTTAAACACTAT
The DNA here is from genome assembly GCA_028565775.1 of Sternarchorhynchus goeldii. Taxonomy (NCBI): domain Eukaryota; kingdom Metazoa; phylum Chordata; class Actinopteri; order Gymnotiformes; family Apteronotidae; genus Sternarchorhynchus; species Sternarchorhynchus goeldii. The sequence goes on from JAOXYF010000003.1 coordinate 24,438,533, forward strand.
TGTTTGTGTGTGTATGTGTGTGTGTGTGTGTGTGTGCTGCAGTCTGTTAGCTGGCCTGGATCTGGTGGAGAGGGAAAACTTTCTAGACGTCCATCTGACGCGGAACAGACCTCCCCCCGCGAGGAGACAGCGCTCGGGAATGAATCAGCGCACCTCCTTCAGGAGAGCAGGTGCTGCTCACTAACACAGAGGAGCACAGTGCCACAGCACCGAGCAACACAGCTACACCACACACACACACACACACAGCCACAATCAAACACAGTCACACACAGAACAGTATGTTTCTCATACTGTTCACACCACACAAATACAAGGGCAGACACTGGTGGCTCAGTGACGGATGCTGAGCTTCTCTACTCCCCAGGGTTCTTATCTCGCCATCTAGTGGTTGTACATGGATGTTGAAAAATGTTGTGTGATCAGTTCAAATCAGTAGAGATTAACACTGTCGTTTTATTCTGGTGTTTGTCTGCAACACATTGCAGATCATCAAAAACTAGGGAACATATTGCAATCTTTACATGCAATAAAAACTTTTACCTCGTTTGATTCCTGATTTATTTAGTTATCCCATGTTTTCTTGGTCTTGTGTGATGTTCCTGAGGTCCAGGGTCATTATTCAGTGTTGGTGTTGGAGGCTCATGGTGAGTAATACTGATCACTTCTATTTTTGGCATTCAGATTCGCCGTCACCCGGCCCGGTGCCC
>JAOXYF010000003.1:24444364-24454441 GCA_028565775.1 Sternarchorhynchus goeldii
TCTTATTTGTGGGATCCCCCCCCCCCCCCCTTTTATCTGCAACATGAATTAACACTGGGATTTCAAAATGGAGCAGATGGCTAATAAGGTTGTCACGGTTACCAAATGTGCAGTATTTCACGTCACAGTTATCGCACGTGCAGTGCGGGTGAGGCAGGAGAGAAGTGCCTGTCAGGCTGTGTTTGGTCAGGTGACTGTACCCTGTGTTTGGTCAGGTGACTGTGTTTGGTCAGGTGACTGTGTTGTCGGTGCTTGTTGTTTTCTCTAGGCTCCCGCGTCCACACCGAGGCCCAGCCCTCCTGGGTGACCGCCATGGCGTGGACGCAGAGCCCCGCCCCTTTCCCCAACGAAGGCGCCTCAGGCCAACCCCGCCCCTCTGAGAGCCTGCTGGTGGGCAGGCTCGACGGCTCCCTCTGCTGGCTGGAGGTCTCGGGGGAAGGAGGTGGAGGACTACGGGTGGAGAGCACAGAACTGGCTCAGTGCCAGAGAAAAGAAGGTGAGACTCATTTCACAGAGGGAAAATCTCATAAACAGAGAGAAATTAGGCAAATAACTGTATTTTTAGATCCGTCTGTAGGTGAAAAGGAGAGTTTGTGTTTAGATGTTGTTATTGTTCTTTATGAATGGGTTATGATCAGGTTTTGAGACAATGAGAAATTAACATTCTGCTGTTGTCTGGTCCAACAGTAAAGCACATACAGTATGAGGGCCCAGACTACACAGATGCATGTAGATATATAGAATAATATATAGAATAATTAATGATATGCATGTTAATATTTAAATGTTATGTCAATACTTTAACTTAATATGGTTATACTACTTTAAATTCTGAATTAGAAGTAGAAATCAATTCTTTATTTGTTACCCATGTTAATTCACCATACCCAGTGTAATTAACATACCCAGGGTAATTAACATACCCAGATTGGTGAGCATACTCACAAGACTCTCTTCCATCTGTGCTAACATTTTCTCTCCCTCTCTCTCTTCCTCCCTGTCTCCCTCTCTCTCTCCCTCTCTCTCTCCCTCTCTCTGTCTCTTTCTCTCTCTCTCTCCCTCTCTCTCTCTCTCTCTCTCTTTCTCTCGCTCTCTCCCTCTCTTTCTCTCTGTCTCTCACCCCTCCCCAGCTCCTCAGTGCATGGCCTGGTTCAGTATTGATAAGCCCTTTGCTGTGGGTTTCCCTGATGGGAAGATTCTGCTCGCGGTAGCTGAGAGTTACGACACAGAGAAGCCTGTACTGCTTACAGCTTCTCACGTACGTACACACAAACACACACACACACACACAGACAAACATACAGACAGACGGACACACACACACACACACACACACACACACACACACACAGGCAGGTATCGCATAGTATTTAATACAGACTCACACAGAGACACACACACATAGACATACAGAATCACACACACCCCTGTTAAAAACGCCTCTCTTCTACATAGGAAAGTGTCACTATGCTTAAATGGGACCCTACTGGTCACCTGCTCCTGTCGGGGGGTCGTTCAGAGGTCGTGAAGGTCTGGGGTCGTGCCGGAGGGTCATGGGTCATCCTGCACTCGCTCTTCCACGCGGGCGTGGTGAACGCTGCCGAGTGGTGCCAACTGCCAGGCTGTGGCTCGGAGCCGCGTCTCATGCTGGCAGTGTGAGTGTGCCCTCTGCCCACCTCCACAGGCTCTTGTTTCAAGATTTTACTGGTATTAATTAACCCTTTAGGGACTGTCACGCTAAGCGTTTTTTTTAGTGTAAGCACCAAGAATGTAGCTGGTGATGGCAAATTGAATGAGAGACATTTTTAAATCTGTGCTATTGCAAGAAGGGTGTAAAAATATACCGGTTCTTCATAACGTCATAACATTTGTGATTACACACACACAGTTGCTATATTTATCCTATGAATTTCTTTCCCTCCCTCTCTCATTTTTTTTCCCTCAGCGGATGTCAGAATGGTCTCTTGTATGTGTGGACTGTTCCACAAGGGGGCACTAGTGTGTCAGTGCCCAGTTTCCTCGGTGCCTCCACCAGCCAGGAGAGGAGCAGCCTGGTCAAGGTCAGACGCTCTTTTGTGGAGTTTGTTCTGCGTGAGGCACCAGCTTTACTACAGCTGCTTCTACTGTTTATACTTGGAACATTTTGGAGGAATGACGCATAGAACTATGTTTTATTTTGAGTGTGTCGGCCCTGTTTGTAAACTCTGTGTGTGTGTGTGTGTGTGTGTGTGTGTGTGTGTGTGTGTGTGCATCCTTTCGTTTGTACAGCGTGGCAGTGCTAAGTGTGTGTTCAGACTGAGTGGGCATATCACAGCTATAAAGACACTCTCCTTCTGTCCCAGTGGACTTGTGCTGGTCTCTGGAGGAATTGGAGGACTCCTCAATATTTGGTCTCTGAGGGTAAGCTGCTCTTCTCCTTCTCCCAGTGTTATTGAACCATGTCCTCACTAACTCTTGGCTTCCCCTGTTTTGTATTAGGATGGTTCAGTCCTGCAGACCGTGGTGACAGGCCTGGGCTCGGTGGTCTGTACCACCTGGATACCACATGTGGGTGTTGTGGCCTGTTCTGGCAGGTCCAAGGTAACTGTCCATCAACCACAGGGTTACAGCAGCGCCCAGGCAGCGGTCGTGACACCCCTGACGTTTGTGCCGTGTTCTGTCAGGATGTGTTGCTGATTCGCTGCAGTCTGGACTGGATCAGCCAGAACCACATCCTGGCGTCCTGCCGCAACGTGCTGCGCACCCACGCCATCCTTGGACTGAACCGCGCGCCCTGCATGGCCGTCTTCCTGGAGCGCCTCCCCCTGCTCCTGCAGGACCAGTACACCTACGAGAGGGTGAGTGGAGCTCCTCCCCGTAGGCCCCCTACAGACGGAAACGTGAAACGCACCTCTGTTTCTACATTTTAGTGTGGACGGATTTCTGACATCGTTTTTGTTGACAGAGGTGGGTGAGGTTTGCAGGGGCCCCAGGTTAGAACTGCATGACAATTACCAAAACTATTTGGAAATGTGGGGTAAATTGCAGGTTTAAAAATATAAGCTGCTTTATTGAAGGTATAGAAAGATTTGGGAATATATTCCAAAATGATTACATGTAAAACCCTGACCGTATCCACTGCTGTATTAGTGTGTAATGGACGTTTATTTAATGAGTTTATTTACGTTTATGAAGCACCTTTCACCAACCCAAGGGTGCTTTTAGGGGACTGTGTACAACTGGTGGGTTAGACTCTCTGAGTAACGCTGATGGGTTAGACTCTCTGAGTAACGCTGATGGGTTAGACTCTCTGAGTAACGCTGGTGGGTTAGACTCTCTGAGTAACGCTGATGGGTTAGACTCTCTGAGTAACGCTGGTGGGTTAGACTCTGAGTAACGCTGGTGGGTTAGACTCCATCCCAAATGTCCACAATTCCAAACATCCATAATTCCAAATGTGCAACCGTTGAATCCAGTGCAGAAGGTCAGACCGTTAGATGTTTACGGAGTTCCAGTGCCTTCGGCAGTCCAGGCCGGAGTTTTGTGGAAGCTGCCCTTGTGCTGCTTGTGATGGTGTTCCTGTGGTGTTTCCTCCCCAGAGTCACGTGCTGGCAGGAGAACAGCTGGTCCACAGCAGCTTCCTGCAGAGCCTGGCCTCTCTGGCTGTGTCGCTGGGCCTGGACCAGCTGTTGAGCAAGCGGCCAGTTCCGCCCCACCACCATGCCTCATCCGGCTCCGACCCTGCCCCCGCCGCCTCCGACCCCGCCCCCACCGCCTCCGGCCCCGCATCCCAGTCCGAATGGAGCTGGCTGTCCACTTTCTCTGTCACAGTGAAGAGTGCCGAAGCGATCGCGCGAGGAACGCCCTTCCCAGAAGCCTTTGCTCTGCCTGATCTCCAGCAGCCTGCCGCCGTTGAGCTCTCCAGGGCCCTGGTGAGGAACAATCGCCCCACGCTGCCCCACGCTGAACTGCTAATGCCTAAACATCGTAAACTTGCTGATCTTGTTCACGTTGGAGTTTTTTTCTTTATTGTTATAAAGAAATGTGTTAATCTGTAATACAGCATGTCTGGAGGTTCTTCTACACAGGACTAGTTAAGCAAGATATACTGCTAATGGGAAGTTTTTAAATTTTCGGTTAAAATGTTGTTAATTTGGGTTGAACATGGACCCAGAAAACACAGCAGCTCTGAGGTTTTTATTATAGTGTTGGTGATTGTATTTATAACGTTTATATTGTATTGGTGGTTGAGCCTGTGGGGAGATGCGACCCATCACATGCTGGACACTCTTATTCACAGGACAACAGCAAGTGGAGCCTGATGGTGGATGAGCAACTTATGACATGGGCCAGTAGCAGACCTGAGGTAAGAGAGTGGGTGGGTGGGTGTGTGTGTGTGGGGGTGGGGGTGTGTGTGTGTGGGGGGGGGTGTGTGGGTGTGTGTGTGTGGGGGGGGTGGTGGTGAAAAGCAAACCCAAAGCAGCAACAGGGAAACAAGTGAAATGAAAAACATGAGTACACCTGGCAGACCTTACAAGAACTGCAGAACTTAGGGGCAGTTGAAATATCTGTATACATAAGTAGTACAATTGTGATCTACAGCTACTTAACAAACTGTATCTACTTAAAAAACTTTTTAATTCAAATAGGTTGTTAATTGAAATCTAATGACTTACTAAGCCACATGCTTTTGTATATTTATATGTATACATAAAGCTGATGAGAGAATGTCTGTGTGAGAAAGAGGGTTTAATGCCCAGACTAGATTTACAACAATGTTGAATCACTGCTAACTGGTTTATTGTAGCTTCTTAAAAGGTATGACCTGATTTTTCATGTTGAGATATTTCAGACCAAGGAGTCTTTGCAACTAGTCAAAAGAGATCACAGGTAAAGCCCCCAAAAACTGACTTTATTCATTACTTCCCCAAAAACGAATTAATACTGATTAAATGGCACTAGCTTGGGGATAAGACAGGTTAAAATGGAAGACAGACAGCCAAGCTTTACTGCAGTTGATGCTTGTTGGTGTCAGGCGTTTTTCATGGTCTCAGCGCTCCAGTGCACTAGCCGGGCTGCTGGAGTGGAACAGCGGACCCACACGGACTTGGAAGCAAACATGTGACAGTTGGCCTGAGAGGATGCGTCACTCGCTCACTGGGTACACACAAGCACAGTTCCCCCAATTTTGAAGCCTGCAAACCTTGTGAGAGCCAAGGTTATTCATTACATGAAGCTTAAACTCTTAAAATTGGCTTCCAATGTAATAGACAGTTAACATAGGAAAACTGTTACTAAACTCTCAGACTATAGCATTGTTGTCGTTCCATAGTAGATGCTAACAGTAAATAGCTGTGTTTTCTTTTTACGTAATACGTAAGTTCACATAATTTTATCTTGCATGCTGTATTATGCACACCAAAATAACATCATTAACTAATTTTATATAGCATTGGCCATCGTAGGATGAGGCTATACAACAGATTTTTCTCTTTAATGGCTATTTGAAAGATCTCAGTTACAAGCATGAATCTAATGCAGCCATGTGCACGTTGTGCATATTGTGACAGAAGATTAATCATAGAAGTCTGCCAGCATGTAACCTGGATACTGCTTTAAACTCACTTTCATTGTTTAAAAATGGCATAGAAATACTGCCCCCTTCTGTTGATACGAACTGCTGTTTTAAATGCCGTGACCTAGTCCTGCAGTCACTGCCGATGACCACATCTGTCTGATCTAACTCTTCAAAGTCCCTTCCAGCGTACAATGGGAATTAGTCGGTTTATGTTTCAGGTGGGTTTTGTCCACACAAACATAAATTCTACCCTTGTAAATGGGACTGCACTTTAAAGCGTTTAGTATAAACCAAACCACATGACCAAACCATAGTATCATACGATAGTATGATAGAGGAAAAACTATTCAAACAAACTGGAAAATATATGTTGTTGTGGAGTTAAAGGACATCTCCTATTTGTTCACATTTCGCTCAGAATGACTGAAGTTTGTTAGATCAAGTGAATGTGTTTATTTGTAAATTAACCTACAGACGTTTCATTAGGAAGGTCTGAGGTTGTGAGCGCGCATGTTATAACCCTCTTGAATACCACTATGCACAAGCCAATACTGCAATAACAACTAACAGATGGCATAGTTTATTTTGTTAAGTTAATAGATCTAATAAAGTAATTATTTCTCTACTGTGTATTAAGCAAATGACCAAAATTATTATTCAAATATTGAATAATAAGATTGTAATCTTTTGGAGACCAACTTTTGTTCTTATTTAGAGCTTATTTTTTTTCTTAGAACAGATCCAGGTATTATTATAAGTGATAATAATTAGTGATGATCATTTCCATTATTATTTTTGGAAATTCATAGTATTTCTTTCTCTTTGGTCATTAAACCTGAGCATAAGTTAAAAGTGAGCATGAATTGACCAGTGAAAGCGATAACAATGCAACAATTAAAGTAGATATTTAAGGTAAAGCCAGTGTGTTCACTGTAAAGCTATTCCTCTCTACCATTTCAGCAGAAATAAATGATTAAAGTGCAGAAAAACTGAGTTTTGTCATTTTTGGTTCTGCATGCACAATATTATTTTATTTTTGTGTTTGTATTAAATTATTTTCAAAAGTTCTTAAAAAGAGGCAATACTTAATTCATATATTATCTATGCATAAATAGTGCAAACGTATCATTATAAATATTCTAGGTATACATTTCTTGTCAACCATGTTATTTTATAAACTTGTCCTATAGGAGCACTTTGTAGTTTTACGTACAATTACAGACGGTAGTCCATCTGTGTTTTCTGTGTGTTTTCTTAAACCCCTTTCACCCTGTTCTTCAGTGGTCAGAATGCCCCCACCCTGCCACCACAGAGCAGGTATTACTTGGGTGGTGGATCATTCTCAGCACTGCAGTGACACTGACATGGTGGTGGTGGTGGTGTTGTAGTGTGTGTTCTACTGATACAAGTAGAACCGACCCAGCAGTGTTGCTGGAGTTTTTACGCACCTCAGTGTCACTACTGGACATCCAATAAACAGTGTCTTTGGGGAAATGTCATGTGACTGCTGATGAAAGACAAGAGGTTGACCAATACAAACATCTACAAGGTATGAGTGCCTTAATGGAGTGAACAGTGAGTGGACACAGTGTTTAAAAACACCAGCAACACTGCTGTGTCTGATCTACTCGCACCAGTGGAGTTGATCAAATGGACAGTGAGTGTAGATTCAAGGAGGTGTTCCTAATGAAGTGATCAGTGAGTGTAAAATCTAATGTTCAGTGCCAGACAGAATGTCTGTCCACTTTGATCAATAGAAATTCTTTCCAGCCATTGAATTTGGCATTATTTGTTTTCACAATGTAATCTGTCCTTTTTCTAGTGAATAATTTACTGCACATTTGCACAGATTGTCTTAAGACACTCTTTCATCCATCATGCAAAGAAGAAGCTGAAACAAAGCTTCTCAGCACAGAAATTGAGAATGTTTTGATTAAATTATTTGGAATCACACATTTACACAGTTCCATTTTAAAAACATGTAGTCCAAGACAATTTTAGATCGATTCACTGATAATTACATGGAATTCTCACAATGTTTTCCATTACTTTATGCAATACTGCAAGATTAATGTATTAGGATACTGCAACAAATATAGAAAATTAGGCTAACAAAAGATAAAAGTGTCTGTGGGGGTAGTAATGCCTCATACTTAATATTAATTAATTATATCGGAAATTGGTTTAAACCAAGAGCTTTTATCAATTTTTTTTTTGTAACCGTAGTCACTGAATTGTACCAGGCATCACTGAGTTAACTTAAGCAAGATCTCACAAAGCTAGTCCTGTGTCAAATGAGGTTGACTATCCAGAGTCTGTGGGTCCTGGAAGTGGTGCCCAAATAGATAATTAACAACCCCCCACCCCCAACTCATAATAAGAAAAAAACTCGAAATCTTCAGTTCAAAGATGTGACAACCCATTTGTCAGAAAAAAGGATGAGGGACGGGTGAGCAGAGTTCTGGATATGGCAAGGAAACAGCATGGTATCGTGGAGCAGCTGACAACATGGAAAACACACTGTCAGCCTGCTGAGAACCAGCCAGGCCACACCCACCACAGTGGCGAGAAAGCACAGCCAGCCTTTGAGAAGCTGTCCAAGGAGGAATTGTCACCCCTCCGGCCATATTACCACCAGCCCACCAGCCCAGCATCCCATGGAGCCCTAATCCCACCCCAGCATCATCACTGCCAGACGCCATTATACGTCAAATACGTTGGCAAGTCCCCACCCCACTCCTAGCACCCACAGTAATGCTGCAACTCAGCTTTATACACAAGCATTCTACGGTGCAACTATGCCAGAGCCTGCCAGGCCACCAAAAGAAAATAGCCTGGGGGGGTGAGGGGTAGTGGGGGTTGGCTGCCAAGATGTGTGCCATGAACCCACAAGCCTATCCCAGAGGCACAGGAAGACCTGGCTCCATGTGCTTCCCTGTATCGTCTCCCACCAGAGAATCTGGAACAGCATGTCAAAATGATGGCTCCTGCCATGCTGCCGCAGGTGATATCTGAGGCAGAGCAGCAGGAGCCATTTTATGCGTAGCGAAAACTGCACATTTGTCACATATTGTGTGAAAAATACTGAAAGCAGAATTACAAGGATCCCATGCTAGGATATTAAAATTGTATTATCAGACTGTGTGAAAGTCCACATTTTATAATGTATGTTCTATGAGATTCTTGACATACACTGTAATACACTGTTTAACATGTACAGTAATGTGTGTTAAGACAAAGTAAAAGTTGCCATAACAAAAGCATTCAGGCACATATCCACAAGATGGAGACATCACTACACTGCTAGTCCAGAACTACTTTGCAGTATGATTACTGAGGCCCTGTGATATGTGATAAAGACTATCTTTTACTGCTAAGTCTAAATTTAATGGTAACATTTTTGAATGAACAATTAATGAAATCAAAATGACATACACATTAATATTATCAGAAAATGATGTCAAAAAATAATGAATGGAATGATAAAACAATTTATTCTAATCAGTAGCCGCTTGAACTAAATATGCAGACGAAAGAGAAAATAAAGTGGAAAAGTGGAAAAGGAATGGAATGGAAAATGGAAAACAAACGGAAGGCGTTTTTTCTAACGCCTGATGGTGGCGTTAGAAGAAAGGGTACGTTGAATCACATAAGGATTCCACCTTTATTGCAAGACCTTTATTTTGAAGGACCTGGCTAAATCTACGTCTGCGCTTGTGTCGTCATCGTGTAAGAATAAAAGTGTCATAATAGTTTTATATTCATGCACACAATATCTTAAATGTCTTTAATTATGTTTATTATATTTTGTTAGAACATATATTTTATTTATGCCTTTAGATGTTATGAAATCTGATCAAGACTGTGGATCAGTGGATCAGCAACTAGCTTGTTTCAGTATGAAAATTTGGTGACTTTTGTCTCTTCTGTCTTTGTTTTTGGCTGTATATTTTATTTTCTCCCAATATATATATATATATTGGGAGAAAATTAGAGAACAACACACAATTTCCTAAATGTCAAGGTCCTGCAGGACAATGCCCCCTGTCGCACAGCAAAACGGGTAAAGCAGTTTCTTGAAACTGAAAACATTGAAACAATGAAAAGGCCAACCCAGAGTCCTGATCTAAACCCAATAGAAAACCTCTAGAAAATCCTTGGTGACAAAGTTATGGCCAAGAAACCCATAAAAGTCATAGAACTGTGGAAGAGACCGGAAGAAGAGTGGACCAAAATCACACCAGAGTGGTGTGAGAGACTTACTGATGTCCTGTGGGCGCAGATGTGCTGAAGTCATTCAAGGCAAAGGCCCGTACACTTCCTACTGAGTACTGACTGCTGTATTGCTGTAACCTTCTGAAAATGTAATTAATGTAATGTAATCTTTCTCTGTGCTACAGTCATTGCTGTTCTCTGATTATGATCATCACGATTTTTGCAAAATAAAAGTTTCATATTGATATACCATGGTGGCATGGTGTACCCCTTACAAAAATTGTTCATACATTGTTCTCTAATAT
>JAOXYF010000003.1:24497611-24510660 GCA_028565775.1 Sternarchorhynchus goeldii
ACAGTTACACTGCTCTTCTTTAACAGTTACACTGCTGTGTAAACAGTTACACTGCTCTTCTTTAACAGTTACACTGCTGTGTAAACAGTTACACTGCTCTTCTTTAACAGTTACACTGCATTGTAAACAGTTACACTGCTCTTCTTTAACAGTTACACTGCTGTGTAAACAGTTACACTGCTCTTCTTTAACAGTTACACTGCATTGTAAACAGTTACACTGCTCTTCTTTAACAGTTACACTGCTGTGTAAACATTTACACTGCTCTTCTTTAACAGTTACACTGCTTTGTAAACAGTTATACTGCTCTTCTTTAACAGTTACACTGCTGTGTAAACATTTACACTGCTCTTCTTTAACAGTTACACTGCTTCTTGCAATTCCTGATCCTCTGTGCTGTTTTCTTGTCTTTGGTCCTCCATTGCTTTTTAGTTGTAATCACAACCATATACCCACTTAGTCTAAGGATTTCTAAGTGACATGGCAACCCGTAAACGTGGCTCTGTCGTTGGAAGAACCTTGTCTCTCTGCTGCCGCCACGGTGTCCTGAGTCCCTTCCCAGCATTCCCTGCAGCACTCCTGTCTTACTGCTCTGCGGAATTCTCACTGTAAAAACCAGTCCATCCTTCAAACTACAAAATGTCCGCCAGCCTCCATTTTCACCTTCTGTGTTTTGATTAACCTCTGTGGCATGGCGCTAGAACCCCACTCACTGTAAAAGCCCTGCAGGGGGTGGGGGTCGGGCACGGGATTGCTTGGTGGAGGAGGGGTGGTGTTTACATGGTCACTGCTACAGGATCTCCACCATGCCGTATTCAACAGCAGAAGCTCCACAGATCTGTCAGGCCGAGACTCAGAGAGCAGTGGATTCCACGTAGCCTGATCAAGGCCTCTACAGCAGACTCGCACGACCCTCCACCAACGCCAGCCGCCAGCGCTGGGCGTAGCCCTGCCAGGACTGACAGAAAGAGTCAGTCATTAGGCAGGGCTGGGTCATTTTACCGCAAGCAGGCTGTTCAGGGAGGGACACTGAAACATGACTCTACAGTGCAAACATACACATGGACAATGGACAGAGATAAACATACACACAGAGAACAGAGACACGGATAAACAAACATACACACAGAGAACAGAGACGTATAAACACACATACACACAGAGAACAGAGACATATAAACACACATACACACAGAGAACAGAGACACAGATAAACAAACATACACACAGAGAATGCACAAAGATAAACAAACACAGATAAACACACACAGAGAATGAACAGAGATGAACAAGAACACAGATAAAAACACAGAGAATGCACAGAGATAAACAAGCGCACAGTTAAACAAACACACACACACAGAATGCACAGAGATAAACACACATACAGGGACTAACATGCATGCAAAATCTCTGAGTCTCACACACACAGAGCAGAGATGTCCCAGTCTGTTGTGCTGCTCCAAACAACTCTTTCAGAATGTTCTAGTCCCTGCTCTCAGTCCACCCAGTCACGTCACACACCCCAGCTGAAACAGAGCCCCCCCCCCCCCAAAGCACCGCCTACCATTGTGATGCTGCCCCTCGCCACCACCACCAGCCACTAATGCACCCACCCACATTAACGAGACAGCAGGCCTTGCTTCATAAATACACACAGATCATGTTTCCAGTAACTGTGTTCAGCTCTAAACTGGGACTCTCACAGGTTAATAATATCTCAATCAAGCATGTTTGCCTCCGTATGGGAGTGTGGGGGTCACATTTTTTTTTGTATGTGGTGTTAGATTGCACACTGTGGCTATGGGCTCGGACTGGGTTACATGTCAAACCCGCTGAACCATGTAAAGGAACATGGACTAGAGCATTAGGCTCTAACAACTGTAGCCTTGACAACGTGATAACTGACAGTTGGAATTGTCAGAGGCGGGACATTTTCTTTTACCCATCTGTCCCACCACAAGTTCCAGAGACGAGCACAGAGGTCACGACCTTCAGCACAGAGGTCACGCTACATCTCACCACCCTCTGTTCCATCTCCAGACTCGTGTGCACATGTGAAACGCAAGCACATTAATAATCAGCTCCCAGCCCAGCTATGTTAAGCGGTTCATCACATACTAAAATAAGCACATTCATGCGGTTTCAGCATTCAAGCGCATAACGATATGGAGTGTGAAACGTCTTAACCGGTGGCTCGTATGCTGATCCTCCACACGTGTTACATGCTCTGCTTTTGCAAGCCCAGCGCGGTGAGCAGTTCAGAGCTCCGCTCGTGTTTTGCTGAGTGCTTCATGCTGCATTGCTGAATGTAGGCCATTGTTCTGCACTGCAGGTGGGAAAAAAACAGAGCTGGACTAATTACAGAGCACCAGAGGGCATCGTTTTGGAAAAAGTGAGCCGTTCCCAACAAGGACGGTCATCAGGATGCACCTGAGAAACAGGGTAAAAAAAAAGAAAAAGAAAAAAAAGACAGGCAGAGATAGACCGAAGAGCATCAATAATGCAAAGCAAAGTTGCAGACCCCTAAAAATAGAGGTTAAAGCCGGTTTAGGATGCGGCTGTTGTGTGTGCAGGAAGAGGAGGAGGAGCTTTGTGTGTGCAGGAGGAGGAGGAGGAGCTTTGTGTGTGCAGGAAGAGGAGGATGGGCTTTGTGTGTGCAGGAAGAGGAGGAGGAGCTTTGTGTGTGCAGGAGGAGGAGGAGGAGGAACTTTGCTCACGCGGAGCTTCTCTCATTTTTCCACAACCTGTGTGATTAATTTCTATTCCAGATATTCAACCTGAGCTCATCCTTTTCACTGTACAAATCAGATGCTGTAAACAAACAAATAAACAAATAAACAAACAAACAAGTCAATGTCACCTTAAAGCTCAACTGGTGTAGAGGAATCTCTGCCCAATAAGTAATGGCATGTCACAACTCCTCGATACCAGCTCTTCTTTGACTGCATAACAGATTACAGCCAGTGCAAAAATAAATAAATACAAACCATTTTAACCAAGACAGATGACAGAAGCTGGAATGTGTGGATTTCACACAGGCCCAAGGCTCATGGACACCACCAGAGATCAACTCAAGCATGAGTTCTTTTCTGAAATCAATTAATAATGAATATCACTAACCATTCATCAATCTTTCACCATCTTCCAAATTAAGGGATGACTAGATATCAAGTCTCTGACTGCTGTTTCAGATCCTGCACAGGGGTAGTTGTTACTGTATGTGAGCCAGTATCTTACATCCACTGGGCCTGGTCACTAGGAGATTCATTCAGAGATGCAAGTAACACGTTCCTCCCATTAGTTGTTTAAATCGTTTGAATTCAACACACACTTCGCACATTTCACTTAGCCCTCTGTGTTGCCATAGCAAGGACTGTTAAATGTGGGAAGATGACTGAGATTCCTTAAGATCATGACTGAGTGGTATCACTTTTCCTCAGTAAGTTTAGCCATTGGGGTAACCAGAAGTAGACTGATGTAGCAAACAGCGAAAGGCCTGCCGATGAAAGGCCGTTGCTATGGGACGTTACAAAACAGCCACATTCATCAGGGCTCCCATATCTGCATGTGAAACTGGTGCGACCTGCCAACGTTAATCCAAAAGTGTTGTAATCTTAAATTAAGGATGTTCTGCCAACCAATGGCCAGAAAAAATGCAGCATATCAAGTAAAACACTCAGGAAAGCACGTTCTATGAAGTACTTCAAGAGAAAAACATTTCAAAAAGATTAAGGTTTGTTAAGGACTTTATATACTGATATTTCTTCAGTCACCTACAGGTGCGTTTAGCTAATCAGTAAAACTAGCATGTCGCTCGCCAAACTGCAAAGCAAAAAAGTTAAACCTCCCACAAGTGAGGACATCCACCATGAAGACTGTTCCACGTATATGAACAATATCTACCTAACATCTACACCTCATATAACTAGATATAACAAATGCAATAGCAAGGGGTTAGTTAGCTAACTGTTCTTGATGTTGGCAAAATACTTTTCTGATGTTGAGGCAAATCTTTTTCTGGGTTCTGTCCAAATCATGAAAGTTAGTGAACCACTTCCCCCCTGACACTCTGACCTGGATAAAAAACAAAAATCCTCCCCAAACAGCATTATATCATAGTCTCTTAACTTCAAATGCTATGTGGCGTTACATTAAATACAAGAGCAAAAAGTCATATTTACCTAAAAAGAGAAACAAACAATATATGAGAATTCATTAGAAATTTTATGTTTATTTTCTTTAAAGTGTAGTTCACCTGAGCAGAAGTGAAACTGCTTTGTAGTCCTCAAATTAATCATCTTAAACTCAATCAACGGTGCCCCACATGGAGGCGACCATGTTTAAAATAGACTTAGTATAAGATCTCTGATACATCCAGGCCACTAGGTGTCAGGATAATGACTGTTTCACAAGGTGTTTCATAAAGAATTATTGGAAAAATTATTTTAAATGTACCTTTAGTAAGCAGATTTTAATCATTTGATTTTAGTCAACATGTTTTGGGATTTGAAGAGAGTTGAAGTTGAAAAGAAATGGTTTTGGACAGATTAATTTGGGCTGAAGTTCTGCAGTTCTCTTTTGATTACAAACATTTTGTGTCATACAACAAAAAAATGACGTGTTTTGTGTGTTTTTTTTTTAAATCCACTTATACTTCGCAATTTCTCTATCACCAGCTGACATAATATTTATAGTTTGTGGAAGCAGTAAAGAGAGTGGATCCCCTCAGTCTGGGACACTGAAGCGGGATGTTCCTGAGGCCAAATATTGGCAAATATTATACACTGTACATTTTAGAAGATTGTACCTATTTTAAGTGTAACAAAGTCTTATTTGTAAATAATGAATTTATCCTTTCTAAAATATTCTAAAACAGATTTGAATTCTGCATAAAATGTACTATAAGGTGTACTTATATTTTGGGATATACAATTTTGTTGCCTAGTGTTACTAAATGTGATCCAGATAATTTAAATCAATAGTTTTACTTCTACTTAAGTAATACAGTCTTTGGCTAATCTACTTACCTCTGCTGTCAAAATGCTTTGTTCTTTTGGATTGTGTTTAAACCCAGTCAGAAAGTACAGAGGACAGTTAACATGATATGCTAACACTATTGGCAAGATCTTATTATGAGCAATTATAAATTAAGGTCAACATGAAGTTGAATAGGATCTGTGTTGAAAATGAGGGGATGTTTAGAAGAAGTGGTGTTCTGCAAACAGACAACAACCTCTTAAGCATTCTGAGACATCTATCTATTTCTTAATCTTCCTTATCTCCCTCAGTTTAACTCTCCATCTTTCTCTGTCTCTATCTCAATCTCTCACTCAATGTGATAAACTCATTAAGGACATCTAACAAGCAATTAAGACAACAAGAGCAGTTGATTTATAAACAATTTTAGCAAAGAAGACTATGTGTAGGAGTTGTAGTGTGTGTGTGTGTGTATTTAATTGTAAAGGCAGCAGGAGAGCTAAATATTTTGCAGCAGTGTTGCTGTGTGCCTGCTCAATCTCTCTCTCTCTCTCTCTCTATCTCTCTCTCTCTCTCTCTTTGATGTAAAGCTCATTTTAGGTGTGATGAAAGAGAAACCATGCACTGAAAGTTCAAACTACAGGTGCACAATGCATCTTCAGCTGATTTTATTTAAGTATTGCTAGGTTTGATATTGGAAATTCAGCCAATAATTACAGCAATAATTTGTGGATGGTTGATTTTCTTTGCTCAAGTGCACCTGAGGTTGGTGATGGTGTGCTGTTATGTTTTTATGGGAGCTTTCAGGCTTTTCTTATACCTGCACCAGTTCAAGGTATAAATGGCACATAGAACAACATCCAGGCTCACATTTGACAAAATGGTTAGAAAATAACATGCAGTGAAACCATGCTTGTCCACCTTTTAATTGCAGTTTATGTTTATAATAATTTGAACATCTGATCTACCTGTGATATAGCTATACATTTTTACACTTCAACAATGTACTTCATATATAGATTACAGTTTGAATATACAGTAAAAGGCAAATTATTGGTTATTAATATCAATATCAGCCTCAACAAGGTGCTAATTGGTTGTTGTATCAGCCCAAGAAATTCAATATCGGTGCATCCCTAGTTCAAACTACAGTAACTTGAGCAACACCCCACAGGAATGACGCAAGGTAGTACTGAACCCTCCTTCATTCAAACAATGACACCAGCGGGTCAATCAATACCATGACTGGTTTTGTTATATTATGCTACAAATAAAGTAAGTATTATCTAGAATATCTTGTATAAGAAAATAGACACAAAATATCTATTATTATTATTATTACCCTTTTGGTGTGGAGTTGCATTATAAGATATGGATAAATAAATTGATATTATAAGATATGGATAAATAAATAGATATTATAAGATATGGATAAATAAATTCAATTTCGACCTGGGTTGCTGGTTAAAGTAATGGTTTCTAAGCAGAAAAGTGCTATATTCCTACAGTATGATAGAAAGGTCATTTCTTTTGAGTGGTCAGACTCAACGTTAAGATCATGTTAAGCCACTAATCACCTTTCACCTTTTCTCTGGGTCCTGAAGGCAGAAGGATATATGCAAGAACACAAGCAACTCAACCGGCATCTGCTTGCGTAGAAAAATTTATGTCAAAGCTTTCTGAGAAAGTACGACACCTCTTGAACATGCATCGTAGGTGACGTATCTTCCAGGCACACAGCTACACTTTATGATGGTATTATGTACAAAGCGGAACTGTTTTCAGAACCTTGGAGAGCGACAAGCTCGAGTCCTGTAAGCGTCTCACCCTCCCGGCAGAAACAATAATGTTTCTCACTGTCCCTCCTCTAGTGCTGAGCTCGCACAAGCGAGATGACACTTCAAACATTTCACGAGGTTGTTGCCAGGGTAAATCTTGCACGTGAGGAGGACACCTCGTCACTGCGGATGGCGAGTGGCCACGGTTTGTTAAACCCGTGAGCGAAAAACAAACAAACAAATTCAATGTTTATATTTTTAGAGATTTTACAGTAATGTACAAAACGAGCAAGGGAACAGGTCATGACTCTCCGAGTTTGTCTTGAATTAGAATCCCTGATTCAAAAAACAAAAATGGAGTTATTTAAAGCAGACACAGAGGCCTGCTTTGCTCTGCTAAATTTGAAGAGTTGGGCAGGCGCAATTCACAAAGACTCGGGTTTGTTTGATTTGGTTTTTGTTTGTTTTTTCATCATTAACTACTTTTACAAAAGGAACTGTGCGAAAAAATAAATAAAAACGATTCATAATCGGTAATGAAGCGAAACTAATTATTAAAAATGTAACTGGGCAATGATGAGAATGTCATAGACTGCTCTGAGTGCTCTGGCCCGTTCGTTTCCGATGCGGTAGAAAATAAATCTATATGCTACTTTCCTTTCGAAATTACTGGTAAGGCCACCGTGGTTGTTTTCACACAGACCTCGCAAAGTTTATGATTATGGCATCATGACATCAGCACAACGTTTTCAAAAGTGACATTATTTTATTTTTGATCACCAATATCAAAGTCCAGATGAATATGCAGGATAGATCTGGACACAACATTCCTGAGCGCCTGCAAAACCCCCAGCCTTCGTTCACCACACTAACACGATTAGTGTTAAACTGCTCGAGAACCAAGGTTCACCAGATAAAATTGCTATGTGTCAATGTTGCCTGCCTCGAGGCCGTTATACTACTAGCCTCTGTTTAGAGTGGTGAAAGAATTTCAGCATTTTTATTTCTTGAAGCTTCCCTCGCACGTCTCTCGTCGTTTCGTCGCGGACTCAGTGACAGTGAAATGTTTACAGCCGTGAGCCCCGCTGTGCTGCGGATCTGTCACGTACCGTAAAATGGAAGCACCACGCTCGTGAATCCTAAGAGAAAGGCGACTTTCTCACGACGATGGCAGCTCTGCACGTGCCACAACTGGTACACTTACCAAAATGACATTCACAGCTGCTGATGACAAGGGCATTGCACTGTCACACGTCAAACGACTGCACATTTGATGCGACTGCATGAACGTGCAAAGCCAGTGAACGCGTAAAGCGCCGCTGCTATACCGCTGAGCAATGTTGTGCGCGCATTTATGACAGAATGCAAGTGTGTGTGCGTGTGTGTGCGCGCGCGCGCGCGTGTTTGTGTGTGTGTGTGTGTGTGTGTGTGTGTGTGTGTGTGTGTGAGTGTTGCGGACCTGAGTATGCGTGACGACATGTGTCTTGGAAGGTGACTTTTTCCGCGCTTACCTAAAATCGCTATAGGGGTGAATGATCCAGATTCCGGCCGTTTGTACCCTTTTCTGCTCCTTCTCCACGGCTTTCTGACTACCAAACATTCGCAGGGAGAACTTATTCACCCCGGGCTGTAGCAGCGACGCAAACTGCCGCTGGATGAACCCGTATTGCCGTGAAGCTTGGTCGGACTCTACATTGTCAAAACCGACCGTAGTCTCTTCTCGGTCTCTCTTCAAGCCCACCGAGTTGCGGTGATCTTTCATGTTCTGGCTTCCCGTGTTGTTCTTCATTGTCGAGTCTCGCCTCTGAAACGAATTATTCCCATCCACTTTCTCGTCTTTGTTGCTCGAGATTGAATTGTAGTGGTCTTCCATGGTTTTTCAAAACGTACTGTCTCCGAGTGCGGATGACAGGCTACGCGTAAAACGTACTGTCTCCGAGTGCGGAGGACAGGCTACGCGTAAAACGTACTGTCTCCGAGTGCGGAGGACAGGCTACGCGTAAAACTCGAAGGAAGCCGCTGAAAGCTCTCTTTTCTCATTTGATGTCCTTCAGCCGCTCAGCTCCGCTACCTCCTTTACGAATGCTGCAAACTGAGGCAGACTTCTAGTGAACCTGGCTGATCGGGTTTCTTGGGATACCGCCATCTACCGTCAGAATTCACTGATTGCTCGTGCTATTCCCGCTCTCGTGCCGCTTCTCCACTGCACTGCTTGGTTCAACAGAAGTAAAAGGGCCCGCTAGCTCAGGCTCGCGCATCTCATTTTCATAATGTGCCGCGTGCACGCGTTGTCTAACAATAAAAAGAGAATAAGAGTAACTAAATCTTGAGTGGTAAATAGTGATATGTTCTTGTAGCTGGCGCTTATTGAGTTTGTGTTACCATGGAAACTTAAACTGAAACATTTGAAATAATTTATTTTGTATATATTTTTGATTAAAAATTTCTTTTAACTCTGAAAACCTCGTTCATTTGTAGAAGTAGTCTATACATGACTTTATAGAAGTAATGCTTCAGTTATTTTATGGTTTAATTTACTGTAAGTGACGTGACACCAGTAATGGCGTAAGACTTGGATGTTTCAATATTGAATCTGCCAACATTACGAATTCTGCAGAAGGCGTCACAGTCAGTTACATTTGCTTATTATGTAACATTAAACATTATTATATTACTTCGATGTCTTTGTAGATAATAGATGCACGTGGTTGTATATTCAGGGTAATTTTGTGAGTGAATACATGATGTTCAGTAATTTTAATTTGAAATGTGTTCTAGTTCTAACATGTTCTTGTTTTGATTTGTAGTATTTCAGGGTGATAAAAGAACTTGTGAATCTTAAGTACTTTAAGTACTAAGTACTTTACACTTTACTGTGAACTGTAGTTACGCCTTTAGCAATAACGTTGCCGTCTACCCCGAGGTGTGTCGTCAGTGGTGAACTTTGGATTCCAGCCTGAATTCTAGCCCGCCGTCATTCCCGGCAGTGGATTGTCATTAGCAGTACATCAGTGCAGCTCAGCATTACCTCTGAAGTGATCTTCTGGTATCAGAATGAAACTCTGTGTGATCATCAGGTCAGACTGTGCAGTGCTGATGGGGAGTGCTTACGAATTTGAGCAAAAATTGTTTATTTAATAATGAGAGCAAATATGGTGAATGAGATTTAAATTGACCTGATGCTTGTGCTTTTCATAGTCAGGCCTTTTCTTTAAAGTGTGTAGACATTTGTAAAGCGCACAATTCCATTCAAGCAAAATTTGATTTCAGATTATTTTTCAGCAAAAAAACTTTCTATTGAAGGCCAATGCTGGGGCACGAAGGTCCAGGTTTGTCCAGAACATGTACTGTCTGTCTATGACTCCATGATCTCTCGAATCATCAAATCCCAGCAATGCTTCAGTACTTCAGTCCAACATTCGAAAATATTTCAGCAATGAGAGCAGATGCTGTGGTGCAGGTACCTGTAAAGAAAGAAAAGGAAAGAAATGAAATGGAACTGATGCTCAGTATAGAGCATTAAAAAACTGGAGGATCAAAAAGATTGAATTTAAACGGAGGGTGTAGCTGGACAAAGTGCCAAAGAATATAGTGCTCAAATCCAACAGACAAACCTTTCTGCTTACAGAAGTATGTGGGGAGGCAAAGGGAGTGTTGCAAGGCAGTGTTTACAGAGAGGATGGAGAAACAGAGAGGATGGAGAAACAGAGAGGATGGAGAAACAGAGAGGATGGAGAAAACTTCTACCAGGCATGAGAGAAGCTTAAAGTCCAGACACACTCATTCCTTCAGAATACAGGTGTGTGCATTCAGGGACCAGCTCAACAGCTCGCCAACAGAATTGTGCTGAGGGAATTTGGTGTTTTTCTGCAAGCTTGTACCAATACCATGCCTTTTACATCACGGGTTTCCAAATACTGAATGACTGCAAAGAGAACAGGAAGATTTTAGTCAAACCTCTGACCTGGGTAACATCAATGTGGAATCGCTAATGTCACAGGAATGAATGAAGCCAAAAACTATCCAAGCTTTGAAGACTTTCCTTGCTTACACTGAATCCTCCTGAAGAAAAACAATATTAAGAGATAAAAATACCCAATGGAAAATACCTTTTCCATTAATGTAAAGAACAGGCTGATCAGGTTCAGAGAAGTTGAGACATCATGGATGCTAAACCTGCATATTACGTCTCCAGAGGTCTGAAGGTTTCAGAGCTGATTACCTCAAACTGGATTACTGGACCAAAGTTCCTGTGGGGGAAACAAATTGTAACAAACCAACAAGAAACCTCAGGACTGAGGGTGGGGGATCCTGAGGTTAATGCTACACAACTGCTGAACATGTACAATGAAAGACACACAAACTTGATTGAACTATTTTCACAAAAATGACCACAGTTGTGAACATCATTGCTTAGATTTAACGTCTAGCTAAGAGGTTTAAGACAAAAGACCCACTGGACACGGAAGAAATGCAGCACTTTGCCCTCATCCTAGTTGCTCAGCGAAGACAAAATGCACTTACCTTCCTTGTAATCATCTGCTGTATCAGCTCAGTTCTTCATCCATCCATCCATCCATCTTCCACCATAATCCAGGTCTGAATTGCAGGGGCAGCAGCATAAAACAAAGAGGTCCAGGCCTCCCTCTCCTCTACCTCCTCCTCCAGCTCCTCCAGGGGGATACTGAGGTGTTCCCAGGACAGTCGAGAGATGTAATCCCTCTAACATGTCTTGGGTCTTCCCTGGGGTCTCCTCCCCATTGGACATGCCTGAGTCCAGGGAGCATCCAGACCACCTCAGCTCCTCTCTAAACAGAGGAGCAGTGGCTCTACTCTGAGGTTCTCCTGGATTGTAGAGCTCCTCACCTTATCTCCAAGGGAGAGTCCATCCACCCTGCGGAGAAGCTCATTGTGGCTGCTTGTATCCGCAATCTCAGCCTTTGGGACCCAACCCAGAGCTCATGACCATTGGTGAGAGTCAGAGTGTAGACTGACCAGTAAACTGAGAGCTTTGCTCCCTCTTCACCATAACAGACCAGTACAGGATCCACAGCACCACAGACGCTGCACCAGTCCACCTGTCAACCTCTCGCTCCATCCTTCCCTCACTCATGAACAAGACCCTGAGCTCAGTCCAAAATAATGTTGTCCAGGAGGGGAAACAATTAAACACGCATCCAATAATTCTTCCAAAAGTTGATCATGCGATGTCTTCTGCTTGGGTATTATTATGAAAACCCATCACCAAGGCAGAGATCAGACCTTAAGGTCAGATCAGGGATCCAGCTTCACAAGTACAAAAAATTATAATTAGAAAGAACGTTGATGGTAGTGCTTTCATAGACAACGACCAAATATCTAGAAACAAAGCAAGTTCCACATGAACATTCCAGACTTAAGTCATACAGAAGCAGGTCTAGGAGACAGTGAAGACAATGAGGAGTATACAGAGTGCTGGATGATTAGAAAATTAACCTTTAACGACATTCTTTTACAAAGCCATGTCCATGGTGAACAACTGTCCACTGACAGGCGATAGCGTCAGGGATTACACCTGTCTGGAGCTTTTATCTCTAAATCACTTGCTTACAATGATATCCTCTGTGCCACTGTTTCTGCCAGGTACGTTTGTTAAGGTAGACTGTTATGCCAAAGAGACATGGATGTATGTGGATATATGTCTGTGTGGACAGGCTAATTGTGTGTGTTAGCAAGTGGTGTACAGTGAGTTTAACTGAGAATGAAATGTAATGTTTGTTTATTTGCATTATCTGAATTGTGCTTTTTGCGCCATTGTGAATTGGCCAGTGTACATGTCTCCCATCTCCAGTGTCCTTCCCATCAAACATCTCCTTATACTGAACTCTCTATTTCTCACTCTCTCTCTCTCTCTCTCTCTCCCTCCCTCACTCTCCATCTCTCTCTCCCTCCCTCCCTTACTCTCTCTCCATCTCTCTCTCCCTCCCTCACTCTCCATCTCTCTCTCCCTCCCTCACTCTCCATCTCTCTCTCTCCCTCCTTCTCTCTCCATCTCTCTCTCTCACTCACATGCTCTCATTTTCTTTCTCTCTCACTCTTTCAATTGCAATTATTTAATGAGCTTTAATGCCATGACAAATTCATACTTTATTGCCAAAGAATTTCTCATAAACAAAAGTAACATGGACACGAAATGCTTAAACACAGATGGTGAACAGAGCAGTAAACAGTAGTAAATACAGTCTATATCCTGTACAGTGTGTACATACTCTAATACAGTCTATATCCTGTACAGTGTGTACATACTCTAAT
>JAOXYF010000003.1:24542150-24554751 GCA_028565775.1 Sternarchorhynchus goeldii
CAGTAGTTGTATAATACCACATAATACATTGTTACCATGTTGTGCAGTAGTTGTATAATACCACATAATACATTGTTACCATGTTGTGCAGTAGTTGTATAATACCACATAATACATTGTTACCATGTTTCTTCAGTAGTTATACCACTTAGCTGCCTGACACAGAACTACAAGTGACCCCAAGATACCTGACTTGTCAGCACAGTCAGACCACATGCTAGTTGTGTTCCATTAGCATGTTCACTGTGGAGACCGGACTCTACCGAGAGGCAGAGAGGAGCTAATTCAATCAGATCTGAGGGGGGAAAGGGGACCTAAAAATAGCTCAATTAAATTACTGGTTGATTTCTAAACACATGATTGACTTCAGTGATAAAGGGGTGATTGGATTAAAAGCAGTTGTTAATGATGTGGCCCTAATGCACACACACTTTGTTTATGTTGTTCTGAAGCACCATTCAGAGTAAAGTGGTTTGTTCTGAAGTACCAGAGTAAAGTTCAGAGTAAAGTGGTTTGTTTTGAAATACCAGAGTAAAGTGGTTTGTTCTAAAGTACCAGAGTAAAGTTCAGAGTAAAGTGGTTTGTTCTGAAATACCAGAGTAAAGTTCAGAGTAAAGTGGTTGCCAAGGAAGTGAATTTACAGCACACTTTCGATTTACTGTCACTGTCAAACACACTAAATACTAAAAGTAGTTCAAGTATCTAAATATAATCAAAGTGTGTGCACTGCCTTGTTTGTATGACAACATAATATACAACACTTTCAATACACACGGAACAAAGTGTAATATACACCATACAATACACATGCAACAAAGTACAATATAAATGTTTCACACTGATGGTGTATAGGTTCAATATTCTAAAGCTCAGATAAGTTCCATTTAGTTACTGGACTGAGTTTTACTTGGCTAGTGGAGGCATTTAAAAGCTGTGTGATTTATAAACGTGTGGGAGCTTTACAAAACTCACCTTCACACCTTCACAGCGCTTAAATATGGGGCAGAGGATTCCTGGGTTCCACTGATTTATGAGGTTTTTTTTATCCTTATAGTTCTCCTTCGCTGCTCCCATGTATACTAACCAGAGTCATTAAAGCGCCCCACTGATGGAGTGTTGCGCTCCAGGGAGTGGCGTTCCACAGGAGCACCCAGCTGAGCCTTCCAGCATGGCTGCCGCACCCTGTGGGCGTGCCCGGAAATCGGGCGTAATGCACCTGCTCATGCTTTCTAGCCTGCAAATGGCTGTGCAGGTTTGTTCTCCTGCAGCATCAACAGAGCTACAAAAAAAGCACCACCTGCTAAATGTCAGTGTGTGTGTGTGTGTGTGTGTGTGTGTATGATAAGTGTGTCTTATACTTGAGGAGAGCCTGTGGCTTCTCTGCCTTTACTGATTGGAACAGAGTGGTATCTACTCTTCACTTGTGAATGACAGCAGAATCACTCCTCAAGGGACACGCCCCCTGGACAGAATCACTCCTCAAGGGACACGCCCCCTGGACAGAACAGCTCTATGTTAGAGTGCTGGAAGAGTGGAGAGAGAGAATATGATTGGTGGAGAGATGCATAATCTCACCCAGTGCTGGTTTACACACCTTTTACACACCTTTTGTAATGCAACAGCATACTAGATCTTTAAGGTGACGTGTGTGTGTGTGTGTGTAATAAAGACTCTGAAGGTGACTGTTATAGATTCTCAACATGCCTTTTTCTTTCAATCCCAACTGAAAATGTACTTATTCAATCAAATTCAAAGCTTTCAGTTGGGTTGTATGGCACTTTCAGTTTGGTTTTATTTTTCTTTGCACTCTCTGCTGGTCTGGTTTGATCAACATACAGTACCGTGACATTCCTCGCAGGAGGCACTGGGCAGACTCCACTCTCTACTATGCCGCCCTGCTGGAAAACAAAAGAACAGTGAGATGAAGGAGAACTGTTGCCTCTGCGTGATCCGTCACCTTCCGTGGTCACTGTAATGAAGCAGTAGCAGACTGGTTTGTCCTGAGCAAAATGTTTTTACTCATCTGGGATCTGAGAAGAGTTATAAAAGTTCAGGCTGAAAGGATAAATTCTTGCCCTGATTTTGTGTCAGCCAGCTAATTAAACTAATTCATTCTAACTGCTGGTTTGAACAAATTAGCAAATTCGTATGGCTTGAACAGATCCTGCGGAGAACATAACATGCTCTGAACATAAACATTATACCTCTGAAACACATGAAACACATGAGTTCTTAGTCAGCAAACCTTTTTTTTCATTTTAAATAGAGACTAAAAACGTATTCAATCAAGCGTTTCCCTGGGTCGTAGAGATGGGTCGAGGTAAAGCCTCAAGCTGGGTTTTTAATTTGTTCGACTTTAATTTAGGGGATGATTACGCACATGTGTAAGTGTTGCTAAGTAACAGTTTGTACCACAAAGTCTCTGGCCAGAACAGGAAAACTCACTGACTTCAAAGATTCCCCAACAGGCATATCAGAGGATTTGGACTTTGCTGTTTCTCCATCTGAGGACCTGCTGGAGCACAAGACTCAGCTGCACTGAAGAGGCTGACGAATCACAGAAGGACTTGTGTTTCTTTGGAAAAACAAAGTGATTTTCAAATGTCCACACTATTATAATATGTCCACACTATTATAATATGTCCACACTGTGAAATATTACAGGTAATTTTCAATGCAGGATGTGTCCAAACAGATTCAGTCCATCTCTGCAGAACTAGAACTGTAACCTCTGGCACTTCATTCCTCCTTTTTATCAGGCTGACTTCTTATTTTGTTCGACGTTTAAGTTTATTGTTGAACAAATGCATCTGCTCAGTAACACCAGCAAGAGAGGTGAGATCCAGTGGCCTCTGTGGGCTGATCAAGTGTTTTATTTCTCAGCCATGTCTATGTAGAAGGTATGTGACATTCAGCTGTGGTTTTAAGCACCCATCCATGTGATTTCACCCTAGAATGAAACAACCTTCTTTTGTTGCTTTCAATACATTTTTTGGTGAGTTTATAAATAATTTATAAGATCTGCTCTGATTGGCTGATTGGCACCATGTTGGCTCACACAGAATCAACAGGTCAAAATCAATTGCTAACTGTGAGGGGAGAACCATGGAGGGCTTGCGCATATAGACATACATATTTGAGCTTTGCTCTGGAGGATATTTCAGTTCTCAAACAAAATTGAGTAACAGATTAACTATATTTCTACTTGATAGAAGCTAATGTTAGCTAGAAGGAGCAAGTTAGCAAACTTGTTAGCTTCTGAGTTATGTATAGGTGATGAACTATAAATTGGAAATTTACATAGCGAAAAGATACATTGTATATTGTAGACTTACCTGTGACTATTTCATTCTTTGAATGAGCCAGGCTAATTAATTGAGATCCATAAGGACTTACTAGTCAAGTTGTTACCATAAGAAACATAAGTAGTTACTAGTTAAGTAGTTAATATACGTTACATAAGTAGTTACTATTTAAGTACTTAAGTTGCTTGATAGCTGGCAGCTAATGTTACTTGTTTTTTCTTGACAAAAACACAAATGAAAATCATGATCATTTAGCCATTTAATTAAATTGACTTTAACAGACCGACTAGATGTGTTATCAAATGTTGTGTTATCAAAAACTGTTTCCATTTCTGTGGTGAAGAAGCTGATTCTAGAAAGATGGAGTTAGTAAGTTATTAAGATCTATGGTGTGTCAGTTCTATGTACTGAACTATCCACATTCAGTTATGCCAAGGTAAACAGTTTTCCATTCTATAAAAACTATAAAAACTTAAAAAAGCATAAAACCTGCCATGCTGTCTGTACAGTGTGAGCACTCAGTCAGCACACACAGGACGTCCTCCTGATTGTCATATGTCTGTAACAGAAGGACACATGGAACTGCCTGAACCGTAGAGCTCACCTGAAAAAGACACATGCCCCGCCCCCACCTGAACACGCCCACCTTTGAACGGTACACGCTCACCTCTGAATGATGCCCACAGTGCTCATAATATCTCCTTCTCATACCGTTTCTCATGTGGTGCATCTTTTGGACTTGATACGGAAAAAAGAAAAAAAAAACTCTCATGTGGTTTGGGATACATGACTGAGCTTCTGTTTGCTGTAGCACCTGCCCTTTAGTCCCCGTCAGCGACTGTGGAGAATGACATTTCCACATGTGAGAATGCTATGCTGCATCAGTGCTGTTCACATCCATGATGCGTCAGTGCTGTTCACATCCATGATGAGTCAGTGCTGTTCACATCCATGATGAGTCAGTGCTGTTCACATCCATGATGCGTCAGTGCTGTTCACATCATCTTCGACTGTGAAGGTCCGGCAGAAAAAGACACATGGGTCTGCCTTAGGTACGAAAAAAGCAGGCGTTCGTTTAATCCCAGTGCTCCAGTGACAAAAATTATACATTTTACCCAGAAGAAAAAAAGAAAATATTTCCACACAAAAAAAAAATTACAAAAAAATCATCTACGACCACTGAAAAAACAGTGCAGACTAAAGCCCTTGTGGTGATGCTTCTCAACATGTTGACCATGCAGTAAATATTGGTAAACAAGAAATACTGGATAAAATGTTTTCAGGATAGACTCACAGGTTAAAAAATAACGTTAACTGCTTTGAGATAATGTATAAACGTATTAACATGTTAATGCATTAACATATTAATGTATTAACATATTAATGCATTAACACATTAATGTATTAACATATTAATGCATTAACATATTAATGTATTAACCACACAAGCTGTTTTATGACACAAGTATGTGTGTCACAGTCCATTACACAGTGGGCTGTGTATATATATATATATATATATATGTGTGTGTATATATGTGTATGTATGTATGTATATATACTTAAGCACTTTGCCTGCACAGCTGAATACACACAGCTGAATACACACAGCTTTCTGAAACGTCCAGTTTCTCTGGAAACATTTACTGTATTTCACTGCCATTATGAAATTATCACCAGATTCTACAGTACATTTACAGCTTCTGCAGCGTATTTAACCACAGTAAGACTAAAACGTAGAGTTAGGGAGAGACAGAGTGCAACGCTGTAGAGAGAGAGAGGTTCTGGTTTATCCTGTGTATCACGGTGGTCTTGAAGACGTAATGACTCTGGACTATCTTTCTCTCTCTTCTGCTGGTGTGGAAACTGCTGAAACATAAATGGCACAGAATGCACCCTCATGAGTCGTGACGCACCCTGGTATTTATAACACTGGTCATCCATTTTGTTGACGATGATGAAGGTGTGCAGTTTCTCTCCAAGGGTAAAGAGCCATCCTGTGGCCAGAGAGAGTATTGCAGTTACAGTCAGCCTCATCGAGGAGCTCCGTACACAGGCGGCCGTTCGTAGACGTTCTCAAGCAGTCACTGAAAAGCAACTGTCATGAGAACAAACCACACAGCAGCCATCGGTTCACTGACCACAGGGAGCATCGTCAGAGCCATTCTCAGACTTTTATTCTCATAAATGTTTGGCTCCGGCAACATGGCCAACGTCATAAAGACACAATCAAGCATGGAGTTCAAGGGACATTCTACTGGAGAGTGCATGCAAGGTCATGTGTACTGTGGAGACTAAACCAACACATTGTCCTGCGTTTCATAAGCTGCACTGCGTGACTCGTCACATGCTAAATATAAAGAACATTTCTGCCCAGGAATCTGAATGTGATACTGCTGCTGAAATGAACCCAGCCTTGTCCATTTCCTGTTCCTCAGTGTGGGTTGCAGGTTTTCTCTTTTCCTGCGAGCCTCGTCAGCACTCTCTCACCCTCTGAACTGCAGCGTTTTAAAGGGCTGTTCAATGTGACAGTCCTTCCATCTTATGAAGTGCTACAGGGCTTTGGAAAGAGCGAGGCCTACAGCAGCAAAACCCCTCTGTTGTGCTGCATGAGAGAGCAGGGAGGGAGAGAAAGAGAGAGAGAGAGAGAAAGAGAGAGAGTGTGAGAGAGAAAGAGAGAGTGTGAGAGAGAAAGAGAGAGAGTGAGTGAGAGAAAGAGAGAGGGAAAGATAGAGAGTGAGTTAGAGAGTGAGAGGAAGAGAGGGAGTCAGAGAGAGAAATGAGAGAGAGAGAGAGAGAGAGAGAGAGAGAGAGAGAGAGAGAGAGAGAGAGAGAGAAGGCTAGAGGGGAAAGAGAACAGATGCCTCCATACATCACTTTTTCATTTTTACAGTATCTCTCTCTCTCTTCCTCCCTCCTTCTGTCTCTCATACCCTCTCTCTCTCTGTCTCCCTTCCACTCTCTCTCTCTCTTTCTTTCTCTCACACATACACACACACTAACAAACACCTTTCCTGAGCCTAACAGTGCACTTTTCTTTTTAGACAGCAGTGCACTGTAAGAAACTTCCAGAAGCTCCTTTATGAATGCAAACAGCTCCTGTAAGTAATGGAGCTTTAACTGATCTCTTAAGCATTCGGAAAAGTTCCAAAACCTGAATCACCATGTCCTACAGGAGATACCGCCTTCCAGTGTCCTACAGGGAATACCGCCTTCCAGTGTCCTACAGGGAATACCGCCTTCCAAAGCATTCATCAACAAACACCAGCCAGCTTAGGTTTGCACAGCCAAATCAATAGAATGGTTTAGGTTTAGCCACAGAATTCGTCTGGAAGAAATTCATCTGTCACGCTTGATTAAAACACACAACATCCCAATTAAACTGGTTCACGAAGTTGCGTCCAGTGAACATCATTCTCACTGTAAATGTTACTCATAAATGAAACAGTTTTCACTTTGATTGAAATATTTCTACAGTTCACAAGTGCAGAGTTTACTGACATGTTTCGATGCTCACTGTACAGTGTGATAAACGTGATCATTTAGAACGAACACTCCTCTTTCCCTCATGTAACCTTTGTATATCTGATTTGGCCGTGTTAAACGGATTCAAGGCACGAACTCTCGAAAGGTCACAGGAAGGCGTGATGAAGACTGTGAAACACACGCACATGAATGTTGAGTGTGAAAAGCCAAAGAGTTTGTGCAAAGCGAAAGTGTTTTGATTTACTGAAACGAAACACAGGCCTGCAAACTAACAGCGTCAAAGACCGACAAAGAAGTTACATACACACACTCACACAATAGGCACGACACAGGTGAAATGAATGAGTACTATTAAACACAAAACAAACCGCAAATTAAAATGACACGTACAAAAAACACGAAGACACACAGATGCATTCACACATATACACACACGGGCCAGGGCCACAGGACCCCTCCCCTTGAGGAGGTGCTCAGGAGGGGCCTGTCATCCTCTACCTGTTTGGTCGGTCCTTCTGTAATTTTGCGCATAAAAAGCAAGACAGGATGCCGAAGCCTCGTGTAAAACGATAGACAAGACAAAGGTGAGTGATTTCATAGGACGAGGGAGGAGGTGAACGTGGGCACAACACAAACCAAACCACACTTCCCCTTAGTAGAAGAGAAATGGACACAGAGATTAGCTGTGCAGAAGCTCTGGTGTTGATTTATTAAATAGAAGTATAAAATCTCTGTCAAAAATACTTTCCAAAATACAAACTGATTAACTTTTGATGCATCAATATTGCAATTAATACCTTTTACATAAATTTATAAATTAAATTCAAATAAATATACTTTTGCTCTTTTGATTGTTGTTTGAGGGTTGTTACTTGACTCTTTGAGGTCCTCCCTCTGCAGCTTGTTACTTGACTCTTTGAGGTCCTCCCTCTGCAGCTCGTTACTTGACTCTTTGAGGTCCTCCCTCTGCAGCTCGTTACTTGACTCTTTGAGGTCCTCCCTCTGCAGCTCGTTACTTGACTCTTTGAGGTCCTCCCTCTGCTGGGAGTTTAGCTGCATTTGACCGAGGCTGAGCACATGGATGCTTGTTTACATTTTATTCTTAATCGCTTACGTGATTGTAGACATTAAAATACATTATAGCCTATTGCAATTAAGTTACTGCAGTGCAAGCCTTGGCTACCAGCCTAAGCATAGCTACTACCAAGCCAAGTCTTTAGCTGTGGAACATTTGTATTATTAGGTTTTAATAAGAAAACAATTCATTAATCCCTAAAGGAAAATTAGTGTTTGTGTACTAGCAGCGTACATGCAAGAAAATAGTTTAATTGTTTAGCAAGAAATACCACACAATATAGTTAGATCTACATGAGATGTTTGTGTGAGTGTGTGTTGTGTAGGTGTTACAGCAAGTATTGCAGGTACAGCTACTGTTACAGTGAAGGCCACAGTTGTTTCTACAGTTAATGTTACAGTATTGTTACACAGTATCTGTTTTCTATAATAAAGCAACTGAATGCAAACGACATTAGTACAATTAGTCCCTAGAGATGACAAATGGGGTTAGTTGGTGTAAAATGGGGTTAGTGGGTGGCAAACTCGATGTTAAGAGTTTGTAGTTGTTATGCTAATGTGTCTCTGCATGCACCATTAACTGTTTGTAAACATTACCAACTATTTACTGTTTGTAAACATTACCAACCATTTACTGTTTGTAAACATTACCAAGCCGCATCCTCTCTTCTCTTCACTCTCTTTGTTGTTGCAATCAGATCTCAGTTTTCATGTATCCAGGTCTCCATGAAGCACATAGAACTACACTTGTGTTATTCTTACTGACTCTGAGTTAACAGTATTAGTTCATCCATTTTGTTTCTGAGAGATCTCACATTGATCATTATCACAGCAGGTTTGTACCTTCTCCACTTCCTGCTGGGCCCACTGAAAAGTTTGCGGGAATCTCAAGGAGGAGGATGATGGTCTCTGGTCTCTGAAGGCACCAGTGTTTTTCGCAGGACAAACTGCAGTGTAAAATGTAGCAGAAAACCATTCCGAACTGTTCCAAGCGCACTGTGAAAATGAGAGAATTATTCCATCAACAACGTTATGATAAAAAAAAAATCTCAAGCATTGTGCTATTTTGATGCTAGTTGAGGGCAAAGAAAAAATGCATTAGATTTCTGCAGCTCACAACTTGGCTAGTTGGCTAAGCTTGTCTGTGAAACCTCTGCAGTAAAAGCTTAATTGACTGTGTTGCAGTAAATTAGCCTCTCTCAGGTTCTCTTTTGATTGCTATTTGACAGATATATCATAGTGATTTATATTTCTGTAGTTCAACACTTGGCTAGCTAAGTGTTGCTTGCCTGCCCAGTCTGTAGCTGTATAGCTGTTGAGTTCTGCTTTAATGGACTGTCCCGTTAAATTCACCTCAAGATTTTTGCTATTTTTGTAACTACCTGAGTGCTATAAACATAATGCATTCATTTTCTGCAACTCAAAACTTACAGTGTACAGTTAGCTAGGGTTAACCCTAGCCAATGCTTCAGCTGTGAAAGGCTTTAAAGGACTACAATTGGAATTCCTCAGTGAATTCCTCAGTGAATTCCTCAGTGAATTCCTCTGTGAATTACTCAGTGAATTACTCAGCTCCTACATCATGCTACAGACTCATGCTTGGTCTCATTGGGGTGTGGGATCACCAGTCTAGGTGCTTCCAATCCCAGACAGAACTAGTCCAAGTTAGGGATTTATGTGCTCAGTTCTCTACCAGCGTTATTATTTTAATTCCTTAATTGGTTTTCGGTTAATTACTCTGCCCCTGTCAAGCTGGGCATCAAAACTATGACCTTGCTGTTACTAGCATCATGCTTTTTCAAAGTGACTTACAGGAATATTCATTCTAGAGGCTCATAGACTAATTTATTTAAAAGCCTTTAGATGGAGTATACAATCCATTATAGTTTCACATGTGTAGGTTCTTGCAAGTCACACTCCAAAGTCAGTTCTATGCTGTAATCATTTAATTGGCAGTGGCAGTTGTGATCCAGAGTAGTGGATGGTCTCATTGTAAAGTCCCTGATGGGTCCAAAATCACTTGAATTGTCATCAGTTCTGCTGCACAGTATCACATCCCAGGGATGAGAAGGTCCCAGGGTCTGGCTCTGAGGTTTCACAGTGGGAAACTAAAATGTATGCAGGAGATTGTGAAAGACTAGTGTAATTATGAAAGATTAGATATGAATGGTTAAAAGAAAGATAGCTACGTGAATACAACAGTTCTCCTGTGGAAAGGTAGTGCTGCTGCTAGCCTGGATCCATCGCTGACCCCTAGGTGTTTGTGAACCACTGCTTCCTGAAGGTGCAGACTCTTTCTAACAGGAATACTGGGTTCTGAGTGATTACATACAGTAACGTCACAGTAAGGACAAATCTTCCACATGTTTTGTTGTTGTTATTGTTTGTTTGTTTTGTTTTTTAGGTAGTTAGCTAAGCACAACACAACAACTTTCCAGGTAGGACAATATAATGTTAAGCTAAATCACTGAGCACTGCCTCAGTAGATCAAGTCACACTGCCACAGTGAAACCCTTCAGCATGTTTATAATTTTATATTTTGTGTCATATATAAAAGGTACTGCAGAGCCAGCTACGCTGTTACATGTCAGCGCCAACATGCCCGTTGTCATTTAGTTCTTCGCAGTTTGCCTGTATATGTTCATTTTATTATTGCCTGGTATATTACGTGGGTTATTGTATGCAATTTTTGTGGCATAAATATTAATTAGTTAACTCAACAGTCTAGGAATTTTGTAATATGAATTTTGTAATATAAATTTTCTAATATGAATTTTGTAATATGATCCGAGGTTTGTGCGAGGTTTACGTTCGAGGAGGTGACAGCAGAGTTTGAGGTTCATGGAATGTCAGAGTTAATGTTCGCGTTAAAGAAGTATTTCTGTAAATATAAACAGTTCCGTGGTAACACTCCCGTCTCTCCTGTAATCTAATATTTGATAACTGACTGCGCTTCCGCCGCCGACCCCTCGGTGAGTACAACTGTGAGAAAAGTGGCTTGAGTACACAATGGAAAATTAAGTTGTAAAATATTTACTCATACAAACGGTAAATTAACTTTAGCCTAAACATCTGAGATATAGGAAATTTACGCATCAGAGTTCGTTGTCGCCAGATTGTCAGAGTGAATGCAACCTATTTTTATACCACATGATGGCGCCATAGTGGAGATGATTGGTGGACGTAGATATAGTTTTTTTAAGCGGTCTAAAGCCGTCACATAAATAGCTCCATGCTATTTAGATAAGCTCGAAGTCTCATGTAAATAAGATAAATCGAAACTAAACCTGTTACGAGAATAATTCCTTTGCCCTGCGGGGTCATGGGTCATTTGAACACCCATAACAACTTAAATGATAGTCAGAGGTCAAGGTTTGAGGCCCAGTGGCACCTGTCCTTGGGGAAACGTCCCGGGGATTTCCCCAGGTTACCCTGCGCGAGAAGACTGCTGCTGCAAGAAAATCTAGTCAAACAGTCCGATAACAGCGTCTGTGTCGATGCTGTTATACTTTAACTAAATAAAACAGTAGTTAACCGTGGGTAATATTGCTTTTCTTAATGTCCCAAAGCGATATCATTTATTCTAAATCAAACGATTATTACGCGCTGTGGGGAACAATGTGGGATTTAAATAAGTGGATAATGAATCAATTGCTTTTTTAGTACACTAATGAACCTCTTTATTTCTAGGCTCTTAAAAACTAAATGCATCTGGGAGGGGCCGAGTGGATACCCCGCGAACAACAGAAGCGCAGCGCAGCCTTTGCGGGAGGTAGCCAAGCAATTGTCCCCAAATTCTTCAGCTATAGCTGAACCAAGCGCAACTTCTTAAGACTTCACAGACGTACAAGAAGTCAACAAGAAGGACACATACCTAAGGAAATGAGCTACCCATGCCGAGGGAGTGCTCTTAGACTCGTGATGGTATTTACTTTATTCTCGCAAGGAATGTCGTGGACGTTTCGCGAAGAGCAAGAAGATGCATCCAGGTAATGTAACTTCGCACTGTGCGTGCTCTCCCGGTACTTCCGCGTGAAGACGCGCGTTCTTGCTGCTTCGCTCTAAAATGCAGATGGGAAACTGATGAATGTCTCGTGTGCTAGTCTGACCGAAACAGACACGGTTTGTTTACTGTATTACAGAGAAGTCTGTTCTGAAAACCATACAGTCACGACAAAGTACCTCTGCGTAAAGCCGACGGGGGAAGTCACCACATGCTACAGGTAAGAATTTCCCTTTAAAGAGGCAAACGCGCTGGATTAACCACCTTTATATAGTATACATGTGTGTATTTTTATTAGGCCATATTTGATTAGATTTGATGTCTATAAAACAAAAACATTCAACCTCGACCTTCATGTTATGTCATAACATGTCAATTCAACATGTTTGTGATTAGCTTTTCCGAAAGATGTTAGAACACTGCTCAGATGATTCCTCTCATCTCCCATCGAATCGAATAATTAACCAGTCACTAGTGGACCATGAACGAATCGGATCCGATTATTTGTCTTGCAGTTTGTAATGAATTTACTTTTTTAAATCGCGTTGGAACCTTTGCAGGTGTTGCCTGAATAATTTCTCCTCCTGTACTGTGAGACAATAAGAAAAAAAATGAACTTTTCTTTCTTTATACTGCACTAAATGCCACCTCACCTCATCAGTGAGTGTGTCTCATGGGATTTTCAGACAGCACCCCTGATCATTGTTCTCTCTCTCTCTTTCTCTGTCTATCC
>JAOXYF010000003.1:24623212-24635165 GCA_028565775.1 Sternarchorhynchus goeldii
GCAACACCCCTGCTCACCCAGAGTACTCAACACTGATAGAGTTCAGTGTGTTACACCACAGCAACACCCCTGCTCACCCAGAGTACTCAACACTGATAGAGTTCAGTGTGTTACACCACAGCAACACCCCTGCTCACTCAGAGTACTCAACACTGACAGAGTTCAGTGTGTTACACCACAGTAACACCACTGCTCACCCAGAGTACTCAACACTGATAGAGTTCAGTGTGTTACACCACAGTAACACCACTGCTCACCTAGAGTACTCAACACTGATAGAGTTCAGTGTGTTACACCACAGTAACACCACTGCTCACCCAGAGTACTCAACACTGATAGAGTTCAGTGTGTTACACCACAGTAACACCACTGCTCACCTAGAGTACTCAACACTGATAGAGTTCAGTGTGTTACACCACAGTAACACCACTGCTCACCCAGAGTACTCAACACTGATAGAGTTCAGTTTTTTCACTCAACATTTGATATAATTCTGCAAAGACAGTTTATTTATTCTTACCATCTGCCCAGTGTGTTAGAATGGCTTTATTCCATGGTATTTTTTAGATACCATAATGGTGTTTATACAAATACAAATACTTTTTATGTACTGCTATGTGTTATTTTCCCATTTACAAATTTTGTATTTACAAAGTTTGTATTTTTTAAGAATCTGCATAAAAGAGGTTTGCATTAAAAACATTTCATTCAATCTGTAAAGCAACATTCTTAGTTATCACTCGTATTTTTGCATGGTCATTTAAATTACATTTGCTTCATTTGATTGTGTTAGCCTTGTTGTCTCTCTGTTAAAGAATTAGACAAATACAGAAAGCACTATTTTAAATGCTTTATTTGATATTTTAGTTTATTATTGTAATAAAAAAAAGTAATATGCATTCATAAGACAAATCAATTTTAAAAGTTCAAATGATTATTAATTTCTCGACAAGGGAATGAATTAAATGAATTATTCGATTAACTTTTTATCCCCTGTAAGAACGCATTTGCGCTTAAATGCTTAGACCTTATCCACAGTTTATAGGTAGATTGTTGGTTTTTAGAAGGCGTTGCGCTGTTAATGCTGCCCTCTAGTGGTCTTTTTTAGAAGACGCTTTTGCTTTGTTCCTTTGACGCTTTGCTAAGAGTGTGCAAACCTTAAAAAAAGAACAATACTGTCATATCTGAATTATCACCTTTTCACCAAACGTCTCACCTTAACTGCAAGAGTCCAAAATATGGGATGATATGTACTATTATCATCTACCACACTCAGGACAACTCAGGATTCAGCCCTAAATGCATAATAATAATAATAATAATAATAATAATAATAATAATAGCAACATTATTATTATTGTTGTTGTTGTTGTTGTTGTTGTTGTTGTTATCTAATGCAATACAATAATAAATGTAATAACATAATATATTAAATTTATAAGGCATGGACCCCGTGTTGCCGAAGCGGAGTGAGGTTTCTTTCAGTGTCATTATTAGACGTACACATCACAGAGAACACGCGAGTTCAATTCTATTCAGATTTCCATCTGCAACAAATAGACCGCACAAACAAAACAGGCGAGAGGCCTTCAGGTCGTGTGAATGCACTTAACGACATTTAGAATAAATTAATAAATAAATAAAATCCATTTCCGATTAACTTTTGTCATTGTGCGTCTGTAACTGGGCCTTTTGTTGGAACTGAGTGAGGAGATACGGCCCCGCGCGGCAGCTGACACAAATAGGACTGGGAGTGTAATTACGCGCTTTGAGCGTCCATTCGTCATAAGTGACTACTTGACAAATAGTGTAGTATGGACAAACGATAGGAGACAAACGTTAATAGACGTTAACCGTTTTATTTGGAGTTAAAGGGGTGACCTTTTTTGCTACATTATCCGAGCACCTCGTTGTAACTTACTGCCATCTAGTGGTCGTGGCTTAATGCATCAGTCGACGCGTGTGATAGAGTTCGCCGGCTCTTTATACACTTTATACATTTGTCTTAGATCATCTGATAGAGCCTTGAGGCTGATATACACGTATATAATACTTGTGCAGGCAGCTTTCAAAAGAAGACCGTCTCAAAGCCTATAAAACGTTAATAACGGTTCAATTGTAATGTGTGCATACACAAAGCTTTAATATTTGTTCTATATAACTGCAGTATAACCAGAAAAAGTCCGACACGTGACAAAATAACACAAATTAATTTTTATTCCACTTTTTTATTCCACAAAAAATCCGACCTTTAAGTAAAAATCATATTTTTTCAGTATGTAATTATTGATGATCAGGCTTATCAGGTTTTTTCTTTATGATCTTTTACATGTTGTTCATTCCATTAATACATAAAGTAAAATGAACGCATCCTAGACGCTGGATATCCTGAAGTTTGTCTTGATCCCGTAAAATGGTTTTACAATATTTGTGAGATTTAATACATGTAATTTATTTCTAAGATGGACAGGAAGAATGTTGCAATTTGCTGGGTCCTTAAGTGAATGCAAAATAATGGCTTCGTGTATCACTCAACACCTGTATTTAAATCGGATAGGCTAATTAAATAGGATATGCTAATTAAATAGGCTATGCTGATTAAATCGGATATGATCTTTTTCTGCTTTGTGTTATTGTTGCCTAGACATCCTAAAGAAACCATTTCTTTCAATGCACTAAATAGGTTTAATCCATATTAAACTAACGTTTACAACATGGATTTAAAACTGCTGCATATAGTTAACTGCTTCTATACAGAACGTTCGTTATATAAGTCTGGTCCCTTAAACAGTGGAGTTTGTAAACTCATCTGCATGCTGTTTCATTGTAAACTCATCTGTATGATGTTTCATTGTAAACTCATCTGTATGATGTTTCTTGCAAGTAACTAATGAGGTCCTAAATCACATCATAAACCAGAAAATGCCTGTGTATTATACTTTATAAATATGGGTTACAACTTTGGGTTAAAGCTTTATTGAATATCTTTGTTGAAACGTTACTGACATAAATAATTGAAGAGAAAATATGTATATGTCTAAAATAAAGCTGTATAACTGTTGCATACAGGAGTTAGATTTACAAATACACTATCTTGTTATGCTTATTTGCAAATAGATATAGAACAGATAAGACAATGCATATTACTTTATTTCTGTGACAGGGTTAGCATCTACTTCAGACAGACAGTCTTTTAGAGATTAGATGTGAAGCTGGGTTTCGCCTCATGTGTATCAGCTCTCATTGGTTTTTCTGCGTAAAGCCAGAAGCAAAAGCTTCACTCCCTGCAAAGAGAGGAATAAAGACACTGTTGGTTATGTAAGCACCAGTTACACTGAAATATGGGAAATCAAGAAATCAAGGAGCCAATTGGAGTGTGGAGCGACTAGTTAATCTAATGTTGGGGACACACAGGGATGCGCAGGAGCTTCGTAGAATAGGGACAAATAAAGTATACATGAGCAGAAACAGTTTAAAATCAGACCCATACACTAAATAAGACTGAGTATACTTCCACTGATCACGGTTTACACCACACGAAAGATGCACTACACAAGGCTTAACACACCCTTGGCACAGCCCTGTGTACATACTAGACTGGGTTTAGACATGCTACACACAGCTCCTTCACAATTAGCTCGCAAGATCACTATTATGACAAATGCTTATTTTGTATTGTTTGCTTTTTACAAAACGTACTCAGTACTAAACTACTGATTGCACGTGAGAAAACGCTCTCGTCCACGCACCTGTTTGAGCTCTCCAGTGCGCGTGAGCTGCTGTTCCCGCAGCCTGCTCTGCGCCAGCGTGTCCTGCTTTGGCACGCTCTTTCTTACGCTTTCTCTCGCGCGTCCCATCTCACTCTCTGGTCCAGCCAGAACCGCAATGAGAGTTCGGAGCAGTCTGGAAGGCTTTGAGTTTCCATCTTGTTCTTCGTTTCCCCTTGCCACGGAAAAATAGCGCTCCCCACCACCATCTCGATCATAATCTAAACTCTTCCTCCCCATCAGATGGCCTGAGAGTGAGAGGTTTGTTAGTGAACAAAGGTGGTACAAATCTCACACACTAGCTCTGACCCAGTCTGTTTCTGGACGCAACCCTGGTGATCACAATCATCCCTTGTTCTGGAAGTCCTAATAGTTTGCAGGGACACTCTACTCGGAGCATTCGGAGTGCTCCTCCTCCACTCCACTCGGAGCATTCAGAGTTCTCCTCCTCCACTCCACTCGGAGTGTTTGGAGTTCTCCTTCTCCGCTCCACTTGGAGCGTTCAGAGTGTTCCTCCTCCACCACTGCTGATTTCACTCTCCCTGCTTTCTCTGTCTTGACCAAAGCTTCCCCTGAGGCAGAAAGATGCTGAAGACCCCTGGAGATTACAGATTACGGAAAAATGCTGAAGACCCCGAAGATTACAGATTACGGAAAAATGCTGAAGACCCCTGGAGATTACAGATTATGGAAAGATTCTGAAGACCCCTGGAGATTACAGATTACAGACAGAAACAGAGCGACACTGGACATGAAAATCAAACACTCAAACACATCTCTTTTTCTTGCTTCTTGTGTTTCGACCACATTTCTGTCCTTCAGGCCTTCTGCCTAGGATGCTCCAAAAGTCCACTTGGTTTCTTCCTTTGGAAGCACATAGAGCTTTATAGTACAATTAAAATTAAATCTATAAATTAAAGCAAAATCTCAAATTAAAATGAATCGACAAAATTAACCAATAATTTATACCCAAGTGTCTCTTAAATTCCAATTTAACATTTAACTAATCAACAGAAAACAGCAAAAATCTACAACACAACTTGGTTCCGGAACCCCTTTCACCAATGATTGAACTCCAAAATATCCTTGTCTTCTCCTCACTGGTGTTGTGAAGTGATAATGTCTTCTGCCACGATAAAAAAAGCAGTGCCATCCTGTTCAAGCCTAACTCAGCCTGAACCCCTCTCTCCAAACATGACCCAGAGTCACAAATGAAAGTTGGTAGGGAGATGTTTTTTGTTTACACCAAAGTTACAGCATCATCACTGAGATGCAGGCTTGATCCTTCTCAGATCGTCCAGACTCCTGAGTGATTAAGGACCAGTGTCGTGCTACTTTACCCAAGGTATCGAATAAATTATTTCAAGGTATCGAATAAATATTCAAATGATCAAAGGAAGAATGTCCCAGGATAACAGCTTCTCTCTGACTGCTATAGCTGCTGTTGTTTCTTGGCATTGTCAGAAATACAGTTGGTTCCTCTGACCACACGGGGCGAAGTGTGAATCAGCCTCCTGATGTTCCCAACCTTATCCTGCATTACATCTCGCATGCATGCCCCGCCCCTCCTCTGTGCTAAAAAAAGCCCTGCAGCAATAGGATTGCTGGAAACACTGAGAAAAATTATAATGTGTCACACCTTCTGCTTTCAGCTTCCAGTAAACTACATCCCCCAGAATCCTCTTGTTTGTTCCTTATACCCTGTTCATTATTGTCACCCGTGACAAGTACTAGTTAAACATTTTTCACTGCCTATAAATATCCTTCTGTTCCTGTGTTTCTTTTCAAAGCCTTGCTGCCTGTTCTGTTACTGATTCTCACCTGGGTATTCAGCGATACCCAGCGATTCAGCAATTGTGCACAGCCTTTTTGACATCTATATTAAACCAGTTTTGTTTTCCTGTGAGTGACTGTCTCTCCCTAACAAAACGAGACAGAATTTTATTTTTTATATAGATTTTTAAATGTATTTTTTATTAGGCAAATGTTTGCATCAGGACATTTTTATCACTTTACACTGCAAACCAAGTTTTCTCCAACTCTTATAACTACAAACCTTTTCTGTTAGTTTCAGTATAGTAGGTCTAATTCAGATTAGTTAATGAACGGTATGACTAAAGATAATTAAACAACAAACCGGGAGTTTATTAGGTTAATAACAAAGCCGACATTTTACTTTAAAACACTGTAATACTCACGAGTGTGGCGTTTACTCTAAGACATGTCGAAATAAAATGCAAGATCACCTGTTTAATACTGAACAATCCATTCATCGATGTAAGAATCGAGATAACACAAACAAGAAAATATCTCAAAGCCAGTACCGCCTAGAAATAGAATGCATTTCAGAAAGGTTCTTTTCAGAAAGGTTCAGAAAGGTTCAAGAATCACAGTTGCTGATTAATTAGGAATACGTTTTCTCACCTACTGCCCAGTGGTTTCCTCCTGGATACATTAAATTTGCATTTTTCATTTCATTATCTTCTTGAGCATAGCAAACTATGAACACTAGAACCGCATATGATGTTACTGCAAGTCTGTATCTCCACAGGACGTACATGGCTTGGATGTGATCGGAGACACGCGTCTCAACTTTGAGTGGATTATATTCCACCGGCAGTCCTCGCCCTGCAAGCTATGAACTGTGTGCGTTATTAATCAGATCATTTATACTACAGGGTGACGGAACCTGTTGAGAAACTGAAAACCCAATGACGTGAGAAATTCGCTTCATTAAGATATTATCGTGCCAATGCCGGAATCTTTGCGGTGGGCGATACTGCTGTAAGGTTCAAGTCCCCTCCTACATGGTGTAGGCCTACGTAAGGGGTAGGATACCTCTCCGGTGTATGAATGAAAATAGAAATTACAATGACTTGTTGAGCTAATGTGTCATTTATCGCTCGCGATGTAAGCTTTTGTGTGCATAGAGAGCGAGTCAACACGATATCAACAAAATGTCATTAACTTTAATGACATTAATATTCATCGTTTCCCCCCAACTGACCGGTCATTGTTCTATTAATTGACTGGCACACATAAAGCAGGAAGAGGCATTGCAATCGTTTATTCTTGTTAAGTGTTAGATATTGCTGTGACCTGGAGCGCGCTGTTGTTAAAAACCATTAAGCACGTGCAGATGCTGTACTCTAAACTATTACTCCAAACTATTGCTATAGGCAAGCCACAATTTTATTTTAATTAATTTTTAAATGACTCTTTTTCATGTTGTTGCATTATTTAATTAGCCCTTCACTAGTACTTTCTGAGAAAAATACATTTAAGAAGGAGGTATATAAAATGAGGCGCTCCTTGAATATCTCGTGAACATCGTTAACCTAAAGTTGCGATAACCATTCATCAATAATATTGGTGGGTTTTTTCCATTGCCTGGGGTTTTGTTGATTCGACTGGAATCACTAATATCATTTCCAGTCACCTTTGTTCGTGTTGCTAGGATTCTTTCATCCTTGTCCCACCAATCAACTGTGTTCCAGGGTTCCGGAACAGCCGTAGAAACATTAGTGGATGACAGACGACGAAATGAATCGAGTCAGGAAGGACAAAGAGTTTTGTTTATGCTTCAGCGCCAGTGAAAGAACATCACACACGGGCAACTGCCGACATTGTTCCTTTGAGGAAAGTGGCAGAGTCCGGATGCGTTGGAAATGCCGTGATGATTAGATTCCGTGGAAAAACCAACCAACCAGTGAAGCAGCGTGAATTAGGTGATAATTTACTCACTCACACACACACACACACACACACACACATACTCATACATGTGTTGGTGCTGAGTGGAGGAGAGTTGACTTTAGGGAAAGGTGTGTGTTTGGGATGCTCAAGAGGGTGAACATCGTCGTGATAAAGCAGGGAAGTGAAGGCGCATAATTACTCTCTAAGGAGTTCAGGAGAGGTCAGTTATGAAACATATTATCTCCGAAATTAATTATGAATTACGTGTATTTCTTAACAACCGTGCAGGGAGCAATTATCATCAATCACTTTGAATGTCCAATCAAGTCTTCTCCTTTTTTAACCAAGATGTGTTTTTGACAGGTCTCAAATGAATCAGAAATGTTTGCAAAATGTAGCCAATTATTATTTTTTATTCTTAAGGCTACTTAGACGTTGGGTCTAAGTGCTTTACCTAGTGATGCAGTTGTCATTTTCCCCCACTAGATGGCAGGATTTATTTAAAATTTGATCTTGTTGGAATGCCTGCGTATTGAATGCGGATTAGGCTGTGTAAGTTCTTTGACCACTGTGTACGTTCAATTACCATCATTATTCGTACTAATTACTGTATTGATGAAAGTATCCAAAACCAATAATTATCACCTTTGTTTATTTTAATGCAATT
This sequence comes from Sternarchorhynchus goeldii, assembly GCA_028565775.1. Taxonomy (NCBI): domain Eukaryota; kingdom Metazoa; phylum Chordata; class Actinopteri; order Gymnotiformes; family Apteronotidae; genus Sternarchorhynchus; species Sternarchorhynchus goeldii. The sequence continues at coordinate 24,631,343 of JAOXYF010000003.1, forward strand.
ACTTAGAGGGGTAAATTCATTAACAGTAATTAGGCAATGGGGTTCATTTAATTTCTAATATTTTCATAATGGCATTTCAGTGTAAGTACAAAACATGCAACCAATGTCATTAATGAAAACCAGAACAGACGGATGGAAAGACAAACAGAAAAATCACATCACAGCTCAGCTGAGGGTTTTGAATTAGACTCAAAGGAACATCTTGGAACATCTTACCGCACGCGGTTGAGCTCATTACTGGCTGTCATAGGTTCACATTGTGTGCTAATTAAGGGATGAGTTGAATATTACATGTACATTTATGGCATTTGGCAGACGCTCTTATCCAGAGCGACTTACAAAAGTGCTTAGGGATGCTTGGAATATCTAGTGTAGCTCAGGTAGACCCGAATTCATGTACTCTAAGCTGGAATACTACCAGAAAATAGTCTTATGATTCACAAGCCTTTCCTATAACCATAATATACAGCTAACTCCTGTAGTCTGAATATACAACTAAGTTACATAACAACTGAGGAAAGAAGACAACAAAACAGTAGCTAAAAAACTGAAGGATATGTTCTCTGTCAAGTGCTTGCAAAAGAGGTGGGTCTTCAGTTGGCGTTGAAGACAGCAAGTGACTCTGCTGTTCGGACACACAAGGGAAGTTCATTCCACCATATCTAATGAAGGTTTGGGTCTTATTTTAATAAAGGAATGAGTTGAATATCTATTTATGGTTTGGGGTCTTATTTTCATCCTGAAGGCCTCACAATGACACAAGTAAGAACAGAAATTCAAATGATGAATTTAATTGGATTAAGCGAAAAAAAATGAACATGTTGTTCGGTTGTATTGTCTGTTTCGGCGTAATTCTTTCTTGAAACGAAATCCACTTTAACGTAACAATCTCTGCAGACGATGTGTCATAGCGAGCAAACGAAAACAAACGAAACACAAAACAAACAAACGACAACAATAAAAAATCACAAGGATGTGAACGTTTGAGCACTGTGAACTTCATCCTTGCTGTCTAAATTAGATCAGAGTGGTCTAAGATCCAGAAAGTAAAATGTTGAACTAAATAGCATTCCGGTAGGCCTTTGGTTTGCAGGCAGGGGATTCTTGATGTCTGCAGCAAATACTTGGGGGGAAATAGTTTTTTTCCAAACCCGTGAAAGTGGAATAAAATGGCCCAAACGCGAACGCGTTATGTTGAGAATAAGCCCTCGTTCGTACATCACTGCATGGCAAAACTGATAACAAAACTACCCCGTGGTAGTTCAAGTCTGCAATACAGCCCACGGTTATAAAACAGGGGTGGTGTTAAACTACGCCTTAGAAGGTGAATATCATTTGGGTGTTTACCCGTGGTTGATTCATGGGTACGTGAGACAAGAGTTTATTATTCTGTCTGACTGCGTCGCTGCATATCTGATTTACTTGAGGCAGTTTACATGGTCAACGTGTTTGAAACGTACGAGGGGTTATCGCTACGGTGGTGTGTTTGTCGGATGTAATGCACCAAGATGCCATATTATAGACCACATAACCAGCGCTCGTCTCGCAGTGGGTTGTGGGATTGAGTTGTTATTGTTTTTGTTTTGGGCTTTGTTGTTGTTGTTGTTGTTGTTGTGCGGTCTAACGACAACGTTATATCATTACGGTTTCATATTGTGATAAATAGGATAAAGCCATGGAAATATGCAGAACATATATATATAGTTATATCTAATGTATGTTTTAGATAGACATACGGCGCGAAAAGAATTATGGGTATCCATAAGGATAGGCTGTCAAATGGAAGAAAATCTTTCTCTCTGAATCAGACCGTCAAAAATTAAATAATCGAATAAGCTTGTGTTTAGAGGTGGAAAGCCGCTACTTTCCGTGACCTTACCACCATTTTTTATACCGAGACACTCGGTGAGCATTTTTAGGCGAAGAGACAAAATCAATACGACACAGAAAGTCACGTGACCACCAGAACCTCTTTGGGGGGTGGGCAGCCGCTCTCGCGGATTCCCAGGTCTTGGCGCTCTGGTCGGCAGCCCGAGGAAGGGAGCGCACATGCACCCGTCCTAAGAGCTGTGTCGGCACGAGGGCACTGCAGACATGATCAGCACCTCGCAAAGCTTTTTGACTGCAATGAAATGCACTAATTTTCACGCCCCTCTTTCACACGCGCTGATGTGTCTCACAGCCAGGTCCTGTTCTGATCATTGTCTTAGCCTAGCCTGCTGCAGCAGGAGCTATGACTGGCCTTCAGGACTCAGATATGTGTCTCTGTCTCCCTGCTAAGGAAAAGGTTCCTCACGTCCAAGCCTGTCACTGAGAGAAAAGCACTGGGTTCAGCAGCACACAGGTAGGTCACTCCCTGCTGTTTCCTTTCTGAACTTTTGAACATTTTTTGTATCGTGACTGTGGTTTCACAAGGCCTGGGAGTGTATAATAGCACTGGAAACACACACACACATTACACACACGCACACACACACACACACACACATATACGAATCGTTTCCTCCTAAGTCATCCTGGATTTCTGGTTTTAAATGGGCTTTGCCTGGTGAAAGGCCAAGTGTGAACTGAATGTATTTATTTATTCATTGAGTATATAGACTACATGGGTTTTTGAATGAGGTTTATATTTCGGCTGTTCACATCTGCATCAGATTACTTACGTGTCACAAAAGCTGTCATGGTTGTTTATTGTAAATTGTATTTGATAAAAACTATGAAAATGACATTTAGAATCTGGTCTACACCCTTATTTCCATAGAACAGCTGGAGTTGCTGCCCATATCTGTTGTGGTGATACGGAGTGCTGGTGGGTTATTCAGTGCAGAACAGAACCTGGTTCTGTATGTGTAATGTGAACAGTGACCACTGCAAGCTACTCGGCTTATGCGGTTTTTACATTCTTCGTGCTGCTTGGGTCTACCCTGTCATTTTAAGAGAAAGGCCTTCAGCTTCATTTGATTGGTCAGCGCTCAAGAGACTTTGTCAGGCCAAAGCCAACGATCACTGTGTACGTCCATCCGAGCCAACTGCAGATCAGCAGACATGACAGAATGTTTTTGATTTCAGCCTCCTCTCCACCCCCCCTTTCCTGAGTGACGCCCTCTTGCCTAACAGTCGTGGTGTGGACACAGTCTGGTTCCATTGTCGTGGTCCTCTGAGCAGATGCTGGCTGTCTCTCGATGGCAGAGGTTATCCATATGATAGAGGTCAAAGTGTATAAGGCCATCTCAGCTTGGGCTGATGCTATTTCCTGTTTATTGTTTTTGTTTATTTTTGCTGTTGTTTATTCTTTGTTATTATTTACTCATCACTCAGGTCTGAATCAGATTTCTTTCTCTTGTGTATTCTTTAAATTCTCTCATTTATAATCCATGGGTTTCTTTGTGGTTTGTGTGTCATTTTTTTTAATAAGTCACCATTACTACAGATATATTTACACTAATCACACTGCATCTCATTCCCTGCATCTTATCACACACACACACACACACACACACACACACACACACACATACTCCGCCCTCATTTTCCATCAACCTCCAGCCCTCAGTCACCATGATGGGCCTTTGTTCTTCCCGTTTGTCTGGCGGTAAATGTAATGACTACAGAGGTGCAGCCTCCCCCCTACACACACACACACACACACACACACACACTCTCCTCCAGACCCTACACACACACACACACCTCCAGACCCTACACTTCTCTTAGTTCCTTCCTCTCCCCAGCCCTGTCTATTCCTCTCTTGCTCTCTACTGCAGCTGGTTGCATTTCCGAGCCAGTACTGTCCCCTCAGACACACACACACCCCCACCCACCC
>JAOXYF010000003.1:24637242-24652199 GCA_028565775.1 Sternarchorhynchus goeldii
TCACTCACTCACTCACTCACTCACTCACTCACTCACTCACTCACTCACTCACTCTTTTTCTCTTTCTGTCTCTGTGAGGAAAGAAGTCGAAAGGAAGCAGGGACACTGTATATAGGAGAGGAGTAGGGACCAGAGAGCGAGGGAGAGGGAGAGAGAGGGAGAGAGAGAGGAGGAGAGGGGGAGAGGGAGAGCTGGAAAAGAAAAGCAGACCAGTGCTGCAGAATGGGGCAGAATGGAGAAGCAGAAGCAGAAGGAGGCCAGGTACTGAACCAGGTACTGAACCAGGTACTGAACCAGGTACTGAACCTGTTTACTGCTACTTCATGTCTCTGCTTTAGTTGTTCTTGTCTCGGGGACGATCACTCGGAAGAGGCTGTTCACATGTGCTGGTCCTTCTTCTCGGAAAGGAAACCTTTTGTTTGTCTTTTATTGCCATCCTGTTTTCATGCAGCCATACGAACGGGTGTGGATTTACACGCATGTTTGTGGATTTACATGCATGTTTGCTGTGTGTTTTCCCCCCACACTGGGCTTATGTCTGTTTTTCAGGCCTGGTGTTTACTTCAGTGGAACAGCACAGATTTCACTGTGTTTTTCAGCACCAGCCTCTCTGAGCCGTGGTCCGTCGCTGTGGTCGGTGGTCTTACCGGCGGTCAGTGGCTGTATTTTGACGGAAACGTTTGAGTTTTGACGTGGAGCAGGCAGCTAAACGGGCAGCTCCTCTATGAGGCTGCACTGCAGCAGAGACATTATGTGGGGTGACCGGAACCGGCTAAAACCGGTTTGAGGCAGACGAGGAGACTCGGGAACAATGCAGTCACTGTGCTCCAGGCAGATAGCTGGCTGCTTCATGGCACAGGAGTCGCTGAAGTAGACACAGTCTCGACAGGGCCATGAGCGGTTTAGCTCTCCTCTCCCTTAAGCTTGCTGTGTGTCTGTGTGTGTGTGTGTGTGTGGCAGGGCCAGGGAGTTGAGCTGGCAGGGAGGCAGCCATGATCCAGAGCTAGAGTGGAGGGGGGGAGCAGGGAGAGTCACGTAGCCCAGTCAGGGTGCAGCCTCTCTGGGCATCTACAGCACGGTCGCTCCCTGGACCGACTCTGGGAAGCCGTCACCATTCAGTGGCCGTAAGGTGACCCTCGTCTCTTCCTGCGGGCCCTGGCTGCTGTGGGAAGTGGAATTTTTTCCCACTAACTGGAGAATGACGACGAGACGGAGGGGAGGGGGAGGAGGTGTTTGGTTGAGCCTGTGGAATCGGGAGACGCAGGGCAGGGAGGCAGGAAATGAAGGAAGAAGGAAGAAGGTTGTTTTGCGGTAAAATGTTCGGAAGAGAGGGTGAGGAGTGAGGAAGAGAGGGTGAGGAGTGCCCGATCCGCATGTCTGCATGTGTGTGTTTGTGTGCATGTCCATACGTGTGTGTGTTTGAAGGGAAGTCTATTGCAGTAATAGTGGTTGTGTTGGTCTGAATGATCTGAAGCAGACAGGGTTTGTATTTCTTTACTGCATGGTAGCTCAGCTCTTTCCAAGGCCTTATGCTGAATTCTTCCTAATTCTTCTCCATTACAGCATTTTAAACCCTTTCATTTTAAACACTTTCATTTCATCTAACCCTTTTTTTGTATTCATATTTCTCCCTTCTTTATTCTCTGCATTACCCACCATGTTAGTGTGTGTGTGTGTGTGTGTGTGTGTGTGTGTGTGTGTGTGTGTGTGTGTGGAGGAGGGGGAGAGGTCCATTTTGGCCCTGCCTGTGTCGAGCGTGCAGATGTTAATAACAGTAATGGAGGAAGCACTGCAGAAAGCTCTCCCATTCGACTGAAGGCTGGAGCAGGAAGAGCTCTGATTGGCTAAACCTGCTCACCCTCCTCCTCCTTCAGCTGCTCTCTGTCGTTCTCATTTTCTATCTTTGTTTTTTGTTTGTTTTTTGTTTTTCACCACCTTGCCATATGAAAAGAATTTAACTTCACAACACTGCCCTTATCTGGAAAAAAAAACTACTGTAAACATGGTTTTCGCTCAGTTCATTCTTTCCTGTCATGCTTCTGTGAAGTGCGTTTGGCCTACTCGGCATCGGTGTGACGGTTTGACGTGGCGTTCCCTCAGTGAGCTGCATAAATGTGTAACAGCACTGAGATCATCATACTGCATCATATTAAGGCTTGTACCAAGCTCAGTCATTATCAGTGGACTTGTGTTTAATCAACAGAAGCCGTTTTGTCATGCCGTTCATCCTCCATGGGTTGGATTATTGGCTAAAATGACATGATATTTTCAGGCCTCGTTAATTCCTGCATTATATAACATTTGCATTCTCATGTGTCATATATTTTTATGTGTCCATGTAGATAACGACATCCCTTATCTAATGATCTCAAATTTAGTGTGTTATAAAATGAGTTGTGCTATAATATAATGATATATAAGAAAATAAAATGATCAGTGGACTAAAAGGTTTCACAATCTTTTCTGTGTTATTAGAGGGAAATCTAAAGACAGTACAGTAATTTGGGTGGAAACATTTTTCTGAACACATACATACCCTCTCTGTATTTTAAGATGTCTGTCTGTTGTTCCTGTTCGGCTACAGGGCTGATAAGAGCTGAGTTGAGGGGTTCAGGAAGTCACCGTGTAAACAGAATTCTATGAAGGACTGTATACAAATGTGTTAAATATAATTAAATGTGATGTTTGTGATGATGCACATTCTTTCTGAACATGGAAGATTCTGGAAGGTCATGAATTAATAATGAACTACTATGGAGCCACAGAGTTCTTGTGATATTTCTACACTCCCTCCTTCTGGTCACTAGGATAGAAGCTTTGAGCAGCAGTTGTTTCTTTCAAATTAAAAAAATTATAGGTTTCGACATCAAAATGAATGTCAACAATGTTTTAAAATGTAATTAATTAATGTATTTTATGTCAGTATAATGTTACCGAACTAAATTCATGTCAGTATAATGTTACTACACTTAAAAAAAAAAATTGTCAGTTAACATATTTTTTTTCTTCCCAAAGGTGTTTAGCTCATTTGTTTAAGACCATGGGTGACATGAAAACCCCAGACTTTGACGACCTGCTTGCGGCCTTTGACATTCCTGACATGGTCGATCCCAAGGCCGCCATCGAATCTGGCCATGACGACCACGAGGGGCAGCTTAAACACAACGTTCACCACGATGAGGAGTCCCATATCCCTTCAGCCCCAGATGTTGGAGTCAGTGTTATTGTCAAGAATGTCAGAAATATTGACACTAACGACTACCCACTCTCAGAGAAGGATTCCCATCCTGCAGTGGGAAGTGGAGAACACAATGGTTTCATGGCTGTGCCCCCTAACAACAGGTTTCCGAAAAGTCATACAGTAGAACTGGCTGGGTCCACATTCAGCCAGTTTAGTCCTATTTCCAGTGCTGATGAGTTTGATGACGATGACAAGATTGAAGTGGATGACCCTTTAGACAGGCAAAACAGTTTACCTTGTTTTCGACCAAATCCTCTCACAGGAATTAATGCTAAACGAGAAGAACTTTCCACACAGTCTTCCAAGTGTGTTTTGGGTGATGGCCCGTCCAAACCAGGAACTAATGGCAACTACAGTATTTCGAAAAATGAAAACCACAACACTAATGGTACTCTGGGAAATTCAAATGATCCTCCAAAACCCAAAAAAACTGAGGAGCAGACCAAGGAGGTCCTCAAAGCCCAAGATGGAAAAGAATCAAAGGAATCCGTTGTTGGGTTGAGTATAACCAACCTATCTCAGGCCAAGGCCAAGTCATCAGTCAAGCTCTCCTCCTGCATCGCTGCAATTGCTGCTCTTAGTGCAAAAAAGGCCAGCACGGACTCGTCGGTTCCTGAGCCCCTAACTGCCAAACAAGGCTCACCCAAAGAGGCCAAGGAAACCCCAAAGGTGACAGAGAAACCTCCACAGCAAGAATCAGCCCTGGAAATTGCTAAGAAAATGCTCTCCAAACAGCCAGAGAGCCCTTGTAGTGTTACCAGCGATCACAGTAGCAAAGGATCTCCCTCATCCCCTGCAGGGTCCACCCCCGTCATCCCCAAAGTCCGTATCAAAACCATTAAAACATCATCTGGCCAAATAAAGAGGACTGTCACCAGAGTACTACCAGAGTTTGACCATGAAGGTCTCAAAAAGGGCATTGATACGGCATCCATTGTCGTATCTTCCCTTTTGTCCTCACCAACCTCAAATGCTGTTTTCTCATCTCCTGCCCGAGCAGCACTACCTACCACAGTGGTAGCAACTTCTGCAGGCTCGGCTATTGAAGTTACAAAGCAAATGACCATCAAGCCTGTTGCCACTGCTTTCTTACCTGTCTCTGCGGTCAAGACGGCTGGATCTCAGGTAATTAACTTGAAACTGGCCAATAACACAACAGTAAAAGCTACCGTGATACCTGCCGCGTCGGTTCAAAGTGCCAGCAGTGCCATCCTCAAAGCTGCCAATGCAATTCAGCAGCAAACTGTTGTGGTGCCCGCCTCCAGCCTGACCAACAGCAAACTTGTGCCAAAGACTGTCCACCTCACCAACTTGAACCTCCTTCCCCAGACCGCATCAGCCTCAGAGTTCCATCAGGTCCTGTCAAAACCCCAGCAGCCCAACAAACAAGCCATGATGGCCTGCCAGCCTCCTAAGAAAGTGTCCCGTGTTCAGGTGTTGGCCAGCTCCCAGAGCTCAGTCGTTGAGGCCTTCAACAAGGTCCTTAGCAGCATCAACCCAGTGCCAGTGTACGTGCCCAATCTGTCCCCCCCATCCTCTGCCTGTATCTCCCTACCGTCACGTGGATACAAATGTCTCGAGTGTGGCGACTCGTTTGCTTTGGAGAAAAGCCTAAGTCAGCATTATGACCGAAGAAGCGTTCGCATCGAAGTCACTTGCAACCATTGTGCCAAGAACTTGGTCTTCTACAACAAGTGCAGCCTCCTGTCACACGCCAGAGGACACAAAGACAAAGGGGTTGTCATGCAGTGTTCTCATCTCATCCTGAAGCCCATCCCGGCTGATCAGATGATCTTGGCCCCATCGGTTACCTCCAGTGCCCCCATTTCTACGTCAGCCCACGGTTCTTCTCCAGGAGGCAGTCAAGGGAAGAGTGAGGTGACCACAGTGATCTCGGCCCCATCTTCTGCCCCCGTAGTGGCCGCCATGCCACTGGATGAAGACTCCTCCAAACTGTGCCGCTCAAATCTGAAGTGCTTAGAGTGTAATGAGGTGTTTCAGGAGGAATCTTCCCTGGCCATACACTATCAGCAGGCAGCTGAGTCAAGTGGACAGGTGCTCTACAGATTGTGCATAACACTTTAGGACAATTAAAAAAAACAGCACTTCCATTTGATTTCTGAGATGTTTTGTTTTTTTAATGCTTGAAAGAAAATCTCATTCCTTGCACTATATCACATTTATAACACAACTGCTATTTTACACAGTTAATATCCATTTATGGTGGATGTTTTTTAAACTTTATTTTTTATTTTCTTCCAAATGTAACAGAAAACCTGCACCATCTGCCAAATGCTGCTTCCCAACCAGTGCAGCTTTGCGTCGCACCAGCGGATCCACCAGCACAAGTCCCCGTACATCTGCCCTGAGTGTGGGGCCATCTGTCGCTCTGTGCACTTCCAGTCCCACGTCACTAAGAACTGCCTGCACTACACGCGTAGAGTGGGCTACCGGTGAGTGCTGTCCCCCCTCCGTAGAGTAGGCTACTGGTCAGTGCTTTCCCCCTCTGTAGTGCTTCCTCTGCATCACTTCCTGTGGTCCAATCATAGAATAGAATGCTGTTTTCCCACAGCTTGGTTAACTTGCGTTTGTGGGCAAAATAAATGCTTTAGCAGAGCGAGTGGAGTGTTTACTTGGTTGTATGTGAATGGTTAGCAGGTTTGCAGATGTCTGTTCGTTGACAAGCTTTCAAAATGCAATTTACAGAAATAGAAATAATCACTGTTATTACCATGTCACTGGTCTCACACTTAAAGCTGACTAATGTTTAATAAAGGAACAAAGCTTTGAGTATGTTTTTTTACATTAGTAAAATAATGGCACATTCCTTTGTAGCATCATGTCTAAGTTTAAAGGGTGTTTCTGTCTTAGTTCAATAACGTCCCGTTCTGGTCCTCTGTAGGTGTGTCCACTGTAGTGTCATCTTCGCTGATGTTGCGGGACTCAAGTCTCACATCCAGGGGTCCCACTGTGAGATCTTCTACAAATGCCCCATCTGCCCCATGGCCTTTAAATCTGCCCCGGGCACTCACTCTCATGCCTACACACAGCACCCAGGTGTGAAGATTGGCGAGGCCAAGTGAGTCTTTATTACAAGCTTGTTTATTACAACCACATTTAAAGATTTTCTGTAACCTTTGTTTGATTTGATTGGTGTGGTATCAAGTCTAAATGAATGAATGAGAAGGTACATACCATGTGTCGACCAATGAATGAGAAGGTACATGCCATGTGTCGACCAATGAATGAGAAGGTACATACCATGTGTCGACCAATGTAAGTGTCTGTTATTACACTTTGTTTTTTGTCTCACTAACTAAAATACTTTATAGTACTGAAAGGTACCCTTGTGCTGAAATGAAATCTGCTTTTAGAATACTTCTATTACGTTATTACGTCTATTATTAAAGAGCAATTAAAAATGTAAAATATGTATATTTTACTTATTCATAAATTGACTTAAAACGCGTACTACGGGTGATGGGTCAACCTGATATTTCGATTCAGTGTGAAAAATGTTTGGATTTTTTGTTGTTTTTTGCATGCGACTGTTAACCAGTTCATAAGTTGTATAGATCCTTCTGGTGTTTTCCACAACAGGAAGATGCATGTTTAACAGATTTTGTGGTCATTCAGTAAAGCAGATCAAATCCGTCCCTCGACCAGTTTTACCCATGACGTTTTCCAAACTGTTAAGGTGTAGAAAGGGATTTATAAACAGCAGCTTTAGCAGCAGGGCCTTCAGCATTACGACCCCACTCTGTCCCTCATCTTCTCACAACGTACAAAGAAGAAGCAGGTGCTCCCTTTGTGCCTCCTCTCACACCTGGGTCAGGAAAAACCACACCTGATAAAGTGAAGAGTACTGAACTGATCAGCACTGGTATATGTGGGGCCTTTTCCACAAAGTTCTACATATGCAGAAAAAAGGTGTGCAGAATGTGGTGGTGATAATAGTAGGTTTGTTCAGTATTTTAGCCATTTCTGTGTTATCATTGGTTTATTTTTACAGCATTTAAGTTCCATTATTATGACCTCACTGGACGTCTGATACCTTAGAGGCCACTGTAGGTGTGGTGAACTAGGATTTGAATAGCCAGCACTGTATCACTCCTTTCTATTCCTGTTTTTGACACACACACAAAAAAGTTTGACTTACCTCAAATGGAACTGATGTTTTTCCGTTTGTTTTTACCCATTTTGTTGCCAGCATTGTTCTATTTGTACGTTGTTTCCACAGGTTAATCTACAAGTGCTCCATGTGTGATACGGTGTTTACCCAGCAGCCCTTGCTCTACACCCACTTTGACCAGCACATTTCCAATCAGAAGGTGTCTGTCTTCAAATGTCCAGATTGCTCCATGCACTATGCCCAAAAGCAGCTCATGATGGACCACATCAAGGTACAGTAACCATACGGTAATACAAATGTTTTATTAAGTGTTGGAGCCGTATTTTGTACTTGAAAAATAAACATTTTCCATGCAAAGATATGCAAGATATGAGTTTTTTCCCCCAGATTTGCTTGTGTGAGTATACCATTGGTGATGATGCCATTATCCCATGAACTATTATGGCATTCATCTCCTTGATGTATCTGTTCTCCTAGTCCACACACGGCACCCTGAAGACTGTGGAGGGTCCTCCTAACTTGGGCATCAACCTGCCTCTGAGCAGTAAGCCTATTAACTCCATGACCCCAAGCCTCAACAGCAAAGAGGGGGGTGTCCTCAACGGCCTGGAGAAGGAACACAAGAAACCACCTAACCCCATTAAGAAGGCTGGTAATGGGACTGAGCTCCTCAAAAAGCCCCCTTCAGCAGCGGTGGTGTCACCCGTGTGCCCAGGGTGGACCTGTAAGGAGTGCGACCGGCTCTTCACCCAGAGGGAGGTGTTCATTGCCCACATGAAGAGGGAGCATGGCAAGGTAAGATGGAGAATGGAAATATTCCACTCAAACGTGCTCAAACAGAACTCAAATGGAAACAACTAAAAAAGAAACTCCTGAGGCTAATGATTTATGTATAGTAGAAGTTAAAAACAAAGAAAACGGTATTCTGTGTCCTGTTGGCTTCTCTATTGTTTCTTTTTTTTGTTTGTTTGTTAGATTAGCATTAGCATTATATTAGCATTTTAATTTTCAGTTCAGGGTCCTGTGATTGTCTAATCAAAAATAATCCCAAAGCTGTTCAGGCGTTAAGTGTTTGTACTTCTACAGTATTTTCCAGTTAAGTTAAATCTAGCAGATGGTGAAGTGAGACAGTAATGAAGTTCTGTAATAATGTACGGGTTCAAAGGACTTGTTGATAAATGACGCAGAATTGCACTGCACTGTTAGTTTTTGTTATATTAAGTTATATTACACTCTCGGTACCTTTAGTGCGCAACAATTGGAGTGAAACCAGATTAGCCAAATAAACAACGTGTTGGTTATCTGGGCTAGCTAGCGGGGCTAAAACCAGTTAGTAGGGCAAAATGAACATTTCTATGTGGTACTTCCGAATTTAAATGTGGTAAGCATAACCAGCCCAACCTTATATTAGTTATTCATGATCATGTACTGTAGCGATGCTACTAATTCAGCAGAAGCGGATTAATTAGATATGGCTTCAGGAAAAGGCCGCACTTTGCAATTTGACGTGTTACGTGACTCGCTAAAAGAAAGTGGTCTCACCCCTGGCCAAATTCCCCTGCCGTGCCTGGAGTCTAAAGTATAAACGTCACGATTTAAGAAAAACAATTGTGCAATTATGCTTCACTGTGCAATCCATGCAGTGGAGGCAAAATGGTCGTTTCAGCAGCCAGGCGGCCGAACGGCGTAAAGAGCCCAGTCACGGTTACTGTAATCGGAGGGTGGGTCTTAATCACGGTGTCAACTGCAGCAATCACCTGGAAATCAAGGCGAGAAGAGAGCGGCACTTCAGACAGCCGTTGAGCTGCAGTCTTTACTAAAGGTCTTAATGCAAAAATAATGCGTCCTAATTGAACAGCTTCTTCCACAGTAATGAGGGGATTTTAATACAGGCTCCTCTGAGCAAACTAACACACAGCACAGACAGGCCATGATTCACCATGTGACAGAGATACGAGTCACTCGTACCGTCACGTTTTTCTGAAGGAGGCAGGCAAAGGGTTAATGTGACAACAAGTATGCAGCACCTGGTTTGGTCTTGTGTGACTACATAAAAGTTATAAATAAAAGAGTTTCGTGTTTGCGCTGGGTGTGGAGGCTTGAATAAGGGCATATTCATATAGCTGAGTGCTTTAAAACAATTCAACTTTCTGTATTTGATCTGCAGCACCTCAAGAAACATCCCTGTCGTCAGTGTGACAAGTCATTTAGCTCCTCCCACAGTCTATGCAGACATAACCGAATAAAACATAAAGGTATTGGGAAGGTGCACTCCTGTCCGTGAGTACTGTCTAATTATTCTTCTTTTTTCTGAAGTGGGGAACACTTTTTTTGAAGTGTTTATCTTCTGAAGGGAGGGAGGTTAATCTAAAGTCATAAGTGCTGCTGAAGTTAATCAGTCACATTTACTCAGTTAATATATATAATATATACTTCAGTGCAACTAATTCAGTTATTATATATATATAATATATAAGTGTTTTTTGCAGATATTATAGTTTGCTACCATTTTCTTTTGTGTTTTAAGCATTTTTAGTATTTAACTGATATAAAAATACTTTTCTATGAGTATGCTTTTGTTAAGCTCCTCCCACTGTTTCTTCAGACACTGTCCAGACTCCAAACACACCTTCACCAAGAGGCTCCTGCTGGAGAAGCACCTGCAGTTAGTGCACGGCATCAGTGAAGCAGAGGGCAAGCCATCAACGGAGTCCACCAGCACGGACGACCCTGCCAGCAAAGAGCAGGTTGGTGGTCCAGCACCCCTCAGAGGTCATGACCTTGACCCTAACCTTAGTCTAATGCCTTAATATAAGGCCCTAATCTAACACCTTAATCTAATGCCCTAATTTAACACCATAATCTAAGGCCCTAATCAAATGCCTTAATGTAGTGCCCTAATTTTACACAATAATCTATGGCCCTAATCTAACACTCTAAATTAAGGCCTTAATCTTTGTAGTCTGATAATAATAATCTGAGGTCCCCAGGATTTGAGCTGAAAGCCTCCGATCTACACCTGATGCGTCTAAACAGGATTGTATAAATTAATAATGGCACCATGCGTGTTAGATCAGGGCTGCTACTGAGTGTCATATATGAACTCATCACCTTGGCACCTCGCTCACTCTTACAGGGGACAAAATCCAGGTATGACAAGAGCTAGAAGTGGTGATAAACATGAGCAGAATGCAGGGCCCACCAGTATGGAGCGAACTGACTTACTCATGTGAACAGCAACACTTCCCTGATATCAGCTGGAACCAAACCTCTGCGTTTTCCTTCTGATTGTTATTGTTGACAGTGTCCGTATTATTCCACCAGGGCAATTACTCTGACCCTCACATGTCCAGGAGAAATAGAGCCACAAATCTCCAGCCTATGAGCTTTGCAAGATGTTCATTGTTTTGTGCAAGTCAAGAACTGTGTGTGTGTGTGTGTGTGTAGGTATGTAGTCCCAAACGCAAGCTCACCTCTGATGGTGAGGATGCCGAAGAGGACGACGAGGACGATGAAGATGCAGGGAAGGGGCTTCCTGGCCCACCTCGCAGGGGCTCGTCCTCACAGCCTCTGAAGAAGCTGAAGGTAAACGTCTTCAAGACTCACAAGTGCGCTGTGTGCAACTTCACCACTGAGGACCTGGTGCATTTTCACGAACACATCCCCCAGCACAAGACGGACGGCTCGTCCCACCAGTGCCGTGAGTGCGGGCTGTGTTACACCTCACACCATTCGCTGGCTCGCCACCTCTTCATCGTACACAAGCTGAAGGAACCACCGGGCTCTGGGCGTCATAGCGACCAGCAGGAGAACACCCCAGCGCTCGAGGAGAACCACGGCATCCCGGACACCCAGTGTAAAGTGTGCAGCAAGGCCTTTGAGACGGAGGCCGCACTCAACACACACATGCGGACGCACGGCATGGCCTTCATCAAGTCCAAGAGACTGAGCGCGGCAGAGAAGTAGTGCCCCCCTGTGGATGGATGTTTGATCTTTTTTTTGGAAATGAGAAAACAGATTTGAGGTGGATATCAAGATGTGTATCATTCCTCTTTTTTATATGTGTGTGTATGTGTGTGTGTATATATATACACACACACACACACACACACAAACACACACACACACATATATACATATATATGAGAAATGTACAAATATTGCACATGCACAAATACTTGTGTGTTTAAAGATATGTAATATATTGAAACTGGATTTACGTGTATTTAAATATCTATGAGAACACATTTTGTACACTTTATGATAGATGTTTGTATGAGTGTTGAATAGATCTTTTTTACAGCAAAAGTTTTATTTTTCTTTAGACTGGTCTCATGGTTGTGTGGAACAGGTTAAAGGCTAAAACTCATTTGTCTTGGGGACGATCAACAGTCCAGAGATGTGGACAGATCTTCAGTCCTTTAGCTTCTGTCTCACTCTACACAATGTTGGACAGATCTTCAGTCCTTTAGCTTCTGTCTCACTCTACACAATGTTGTCTGTCTTTCTTACTCTTAGAGAGCCTTTGTTTCTTTTAAAGGACAGTCGGTCCTTTTTGTTGGACGTCCGTGCGAGTGTTGGGGGACAATCGCTGCTCAAGTGTTTCATGAGTTTAGACAGAAGTGTGTTTAATTTGATTTGTTGGGTACATTCTTGTTTCATGAATTAGGCATCCATTTAAACTAATATTTATAGTAGACCTTAACCACTAAAAATTAACAATAGCTGTGTATCAGTTCCAGGACTGTAGTCACTGCCAGTAAACCATATGAAATCCACATGGGTTTTGTAATGTTGGGTGTTTTCAGGGCTCAGAATCCTCTGTTTATCGTTTTGTCTTACATCACCATTCCCACCAGCTTATAACAGACTTACAACTGCTGTTCTAAGGGAGGTAAGCTCGATGTTTGACATCTCCCTCTCAACATTCACACCAGGAAGCACTTTGACGTTCTTATTATAACCGTCTTCACGTTTTCTAACGTCCCTTTAGGAGGTGAGCATGTAACTGTGTTGAGAGCAGTGTGGGGTAACATTGTGTATGTTGGTGTATGTTTGAGTACGTGTGGTTTTTCCACTACCTTCCGTGTGCGTGTCCTTCACAGCATGATAGCAGTGTGTCCTCTCGCTTCCCCTGGTTGAGCAACGCATCTCTCAGCCAATCAGTGGCCGGTATTCAGCAGGTCAGACCAACACTCCCTGTCGTACATACACACACACACCCCTCACTGGGCCTTCTGCACAAATGACTTACAGCACTTTTACTTTTAAAGTTCCAGTACTTTGTTGCGTTTACCCAGCGGAAATGTTTGCAGTTATACTCTGAGATGTGTCGGATGTAGAAGTTCTTATTTAAAGTGTTCAGGTGGAGTTTCGCCTTCTCAATAACAGAATGTTTTGGAATGGAAAACCGTATCCGTTGTAGGAGTTGCAGTTTGCAGCCATTAACCGTTTTCTCGATGTTAAATCGTTTGCTCTGACAGATGTGCTATATTGTATAAGGAAACACTAAGGATTAAAAAACAATAATGACTTTATTACGGTACTTTCTTGATGTTCAATTTGTTCTGGATTTCTACTGAAGACACAACTGGGTTTTTATTTTTTGTTTGTTTTGAA
Organism: Sternarchorhynchus goeldii; assembly: GCA_028565775.1. Taxonomy (NCBI): domain Eukaryota; kingdom Metazoa; phylum Chordata; class Actinopteri; order Gymnotiformes; family Apteronotidae; genus Sternarchorhynchus; species Sternarchorhynchus goeldii. The sequence goes on from JAOXYF010000003.1 coordinate 24,650,235, forward strand.
TAAACGAACGTCGTGAGCTGCACCTGGGCGTGAGAAAAGCCCGTTTTCTGGTTGTTTCTAGAATGTCTTGCTGCTGTTTAGTAAAACTTGTCTAATGTTTGTGTAAAAAAGAAAGAAACAGGTCACTGTCAATAAACAACACAGAATATAAACAAGTGAACCCTGCCTACACTCACGTGTGTAATGAAGTTTTTGCGCTGCTGACGTAGTGCTTCATCTCGAGTTTCGCTGTAGTGTAATTTCTGGTTACTATAGCTACAGTGTGTATGAACAGGAACATCCCCCCCAAAGGTTAAGTATCGAGATTCTGGATCACATTTGGCTTGTGATATGGGACAGCAGTGATGTTGCTAGGTAACTGGGTGTGACTAATATGCAGGCTGTCCCACGTGTGGTTGGAGAAGAGAGCCAGCCAATCCCCTGCCCCCGTTCTCCTTCCCTGCTTTCTGTGTCCATACATGCTGTTCTGAGCTGATACACCAGATCAAGTAACTGATTTTTAAAAACTCACCAGAATATCCATTACAGTACTGTGATTTATTTATTTAATTGTTCAGTTTTCAAATATTTCTATAAACCCTGTACCACAACATCATTATAACCATCAGGTCCTGTTGGTCAACCACAGCCTTTATTCAACATTCACCTGTCTAAATGATGTACATCGTCAAGCCCTGTATGTTCCAAGCACTATTCTAAACCAACACTTGTGTGGTAGAGCTGACAGGTGTGTAACCAGGTCCAGACACCTGTGTGTGAAACACTCGATTTGCATGCTTCGATCCTGAGGGTGGAGGAGCGTGACGGCAGCATCATCTCCTCGCTGCTCCCGTATCCATCCCTGCTATTTAAGTGCTGAGCCGGTCCAGGTGGGACCGTACACCACCAGCATGCTGCCCGCGTGCCCGGCTGCCTGGCTGCTCGTCCTGCCCGTCCTCATCCTCCGTCCCGCGGCGCGGGCCCTCAACGTCTCGGAGAAATGCCTGCGGGACACCGCCGCATTCCTTGCGGAGCTGGATGAAGACTCTCCGGAGGAGTATGCAGTGATGAGTAAGAGCTCCAACCTGTCCAGCTTCACCCCAGTCACTGGTTCACACTGCAGGACTGAGTTCTGGGTCAGAGGTGCTCTCCAGTGATGGAGGTGTGAGCTCCCTCTCCAACACCCTGATTTAGTTAGACAGTTCGTGACCAGCGTGTCAGTGGGCGTGTCTGAGGGCGTGCCAGTGGGCGTGTCTGAGGGCGTGCCAGTGGGCGTGTCTGAGGGCGTGCCAGTGGGCGTGTCTGAGTAGGGGCTCTTCTGGACCCTGATCCATGTTGTATGATCTAAAACTTTTATACTGTTTAAAATTAAATGTTTAAATTTAAATATAAAATAACATGCCCTTAGCTTCATATTTTATTGATATTCTGTTCCCACTGCACCTGTGAATAAGGCTGTTGTCCCCAGGAATGATGCACATGACAGCATAGCGGTACCTTTCTACACATCTCATCTCTGTGACACTGAATAACGGAGAGTGCAGAGTGTCAGCTCTGTGGCTTCTAGCATGCATGTAAATACAGGTGAATGAAAGAACAAAATGTCCTGTGTGTGTGAGCAGTGTTTGATGCCTTCGGGAAGCTGAGCAGTGATGTTACAGGAGGCAACGTGAACCGAGTGGGCTCTCTGCAGGAGTGTGTGTCTGTTCGAGGGCCTGGTTTTACAGGACAGTATTGCCAAGTCTTCCTGAAGCAGGTACACACACACACACACACACACACACACCACGTCATCAGCCCTCGTGCTTCTAGGTCCTGCTCATTGTTCTGTTGTCATGTGTGTCCCTGTGCTGTGTTTTTACTCATCGTGGTGCTGCTGTTGCACCACAGGGGGCAGTAGAGTACTTTGTGGGGATTTGTGTGCCAGACTCCTGTGCTGCCGAGGAAGTGAGGACACTTGTCGCCTATGGTGAGCTTACTGGATTC
>JAOXYF010000003.1:24656463-24658963 GCA_028565775.1 Sternarchorhynchus goeldii
GGTGTTGGTGGTGGTGCTGGGGGTGGGAGTGGGGGGGGGGAAGTAGGGCTACATAACAGTTCGTTCTTTCACTACTGCTGACCTCTGTGAGAGAACACTATGTACTACACCACTCTGCCTTCAACAGATCAGATATCTGAAGGGGAGCATTGTTATTCCATAAGGCGAACTGAAGCCTCTCATTACACAAACAGCGGGTGTGTGATGTATGTATGTAGATAAGTAAATAAGTAAATATGCAAATGAGCTTTTACGCACCCAGGCATGTTTTCACACACTGCAGCCTTTCCTAACATCACGCTGCATATTCATGAAAGCATGATAAACTGTAAGGCTGTTTACGCTGCTTTCCCAATCTTGTAAACATATAAATACATGCACAGCACGCCCAAGTACACACACACACACACACACACACACACACACTCAAGACACAGCAGTGCGGAGAAAATCAACAATACGGTGAACAGTAAAACATGGACTGTTTACTAGTTTGTAAACAGTCTGGCAATATGTACTAGGAAATATTTTAAAAACAGAACATTGTACATTACATTCAACCAGCATCTGAAATTACTGTTCTTATTCTGTAATGTTTCCATATTACAAACAGGGAGAAATTACCTTCTTCTCATTCAAATTCAGTATCACAGATTAAAATGATGCAAGTATCTTTAACGTGTTTCTAAAGTTGGAGTCGGAATGTCAAAACTTTTTTTTTTTTAAGTCATTGAAGGTGGGAACTGCAGGATCTATTCGCATGCCCTCTCAGAATCCCACACCTCCCATAGGTTATTCCCCAGTGAGGTATTCCCCCCCAGCACCCAAACATGAGGAGTGACCAATGGAACAAAGATGTGTGATATGAGGACGTGGAAGCGGATTGGGCAAGAGTGGCAGTGAAGCAGCCAATAGCTCCTCCTCTGTTAAAAAAAAAAAGCAATCAACAATGAACGAATAACATATTCATTCAAATAGCATATATGCTGCAAGCATATACCAAAGGATTCTGTGAGACAAACTGGTGAAAGGAAGATTCCTGGAGGACAAGACAAGGTTCCGACAGGCCCCCATGGTGAGCAGATGGAAAAGAGCCGTAGGTGACTCTCCTACCCACGTCACAGAAGCAGCAGACGTTCTAGGTGTGTGTAGAATAAAATCGATGACAAATCTGTTGAAGATCAGATTCGAAACCATGGTCCCAGTGGGTTTTTAGAGGAATCACGCAGGTCTGTTGAAAAGAAAGAAGCTTCAAATAGAATGATATAATAAAATATGGTTTTGGACCGAACATGTACACCAACTGTAAAGACCATCATGTACAGAGACTATTTATATTAAAACAGGTGATTATTGAGATTAGTGATTTAATATGAGATATAAATCATCCAGGTCTCTTGGATTTTGTGGTGTAAGACTTACATGACTGTTCAGTACTGGTTTCTTTTTACTGTGTCTATGAAAAACGTAGCTTCTGGTATAGGAGTATATGTATGGTACTATAATTGGCTTTGTGTAAGCTGTATATGGGTCAGAGAATGTGTGTGATTCTGAGTGTGCGTGTGTGTGTGTGTGTGTGGTGAGTCACATGAGCAGCGTGTGGCTGTGTGTGTGCATGCATTAGATAGCCTGACCTAATGAGTACCATTGGCTTCACACATTGTTGCGGAATGAGAAGTCATACCTTGTAGCTGTGTGTGTGTGTGTGTGTGTGTGTGTGTGTGAGTGTGTGAGTACACCTAATAACTTCTACAAGCTAAACCTTATAGCCAACCTTAATGCCACCCTCCTACTACACAATAACATGCCTTACAGCCTAGGAAAGTCTCACTTTCTCTTATGGACAAAAGGTTTGGATATACACCCTTCTGTTTAGATGGGATGAGAATGTCCAAGAAATAGCCCACCAAAAAATGTTAGTGCAATTCTGCAGCTTTCAATTTACTCACTGTGTGGCTAGTTAATAGGCTACTTTTATAAATGATGACTTTCATGAAGGTCTATATTCACTGTAGGTTCGTTGTCACTGTAATTCACTAATATTCCATTTCAAGAGGAAAAGCACACGGAACCCGTTTAGTCTCGCTTTGCCTGCCAGTTTTACAGTGCTTACCCACAGCCATAGTAGCACACTAGCATACAAGAGGAAGTACAAATGGATTTGGCCCACAGAAGCTGGACTCCATCAGCACTGAAGGCAACTGGGTGATTACATTACAGCATTGTGGCATCTGCTGAAGCTCTTGCTATTCGTCGCTGTGCATCAGTGAAAATATGTATATAATATACAGTATATATATATATAGTGTGTGTGTATAATAGCTTCTCTTGCTTTTTCATATTTAGAAGTTGAATTCTGAAGGTGTTTAGGAGCTTTTTGCAGCACTGGTGAAATCCCAAGGAACACAGTGAGGAAAAAGCATTTCTTAGCCCACACTGCTTCATTTCACAAAAGTACTGTTATCAGGACTGTGCATGTATGTAGCAGCCCATGGGGGTG
>JAOXYF010000003.1:24663963-24682560 GCA_028565775.1 Sternarchorhynchus goeldii
GTCCCTTAACCAGACCTGGACAGCTAGATGATCAAAAGAAGGAGGGTGCCAAGGATACAGGAACCCCAGAATGCACTTAAATGGGGTAATCTCCATTCCTGCATGATGAATGGAAGGAATGGAAGGAAGGCATATTCTGCCTTCAAGAGGTGGGAACTCAGTAGGCAGTAGAGTCTCAGGAACTTACCCAATTCTTGGTTGGCTTTTCTGCCGTTCCTTTGGCCTATGGATCCAACCCAGAATTGAGGCTAGGATATCATTTATGAAATTGATGGGTAGATGGGACCACGGATGTTAAGGTGTGGGCACCAGGAGCAGCTCCCTGCAAGAGGTGTGGGAGCTCTTTTGCTCTGAGCAAAGACCATACAGGATACTACGTACTTCACCACATCTTGCTGTTTAGATGGCCACCAGTAGAGTGCTGATTGCCCATACTGTAGGTTCTTGTAGTCAGTTGTGACAGTGAATGGATACTGAACCCCCCTCAAGCCAGTGCCTCCACTTCTGAAAAGCCAGTTTCATGGCCAGCAGTTCTTGGTCTCGAACTTCATAACTGCACTCTGCGGACATGAGTTTCTTTGAACTGAAGGCTACAGTTTGGGATGGCTCCATCCTCCATGTCAGAAGTGTCCACCTCCGCAACAAAAGGCTTTGAAGTCTCCTTAATACAGAGACAGTAGTGAAGGTCTCCTTAAGGGAGACAAAGACTTCTTCTGCAGCAGCAGCAATCCACCTTAGCTTATTTTGATAGCCATGAACGAAGTCTGCTAGGGGATAGCTGCTGTGCTAAAGTGTCTAATAAACCTTCAGTAAAAGTATGCAAACCACAGAAATCATTGCAACATGTAATGTGCCTGAGGAGGTAGGGGCCTTTATGTCACTGCCTCCACCTTAAAGGGGTGCATTTGTATGCAGGCCTCCTTGATGATGTAAACAAGGAAGATCACCTTGCTGTTAAAAAACACATTCTCTTCCATCTTCCAATAGAGATTATCGTATAAGAAGGTGTCCTCTTAATACCTGACAAACATTATGCACATGTTGGTTCAGGGTAAGGTGAATAGATCAGATTGTTTCCAATCTTAGCGACAACAGAGCTACCCAGGACCTGATTTATAAAAATCTGAAACACAAAGGGTGCTGTGATTAGACCTTACAGGAGAACCAAGTACTCGTAATGGCCCAAAGACATGCTAAAAGCTGTTTTCCATTCATCACACTTCTTAATCCTAATAAGATTACAGGCACTGTGTAGATCTAGCTTTGTGAATTACTAGCCCCCCTGCCAACTGCTTTAAGACAGTGGGGTTTAGGGGCAGGCGATGGAGGTACATGAGTTAAGCATTTAAACCCCGATAATTTACACAAGGCATCAGCCTGCCATCTGTCTTTTTAAGAAAAAATGGCACTGGCTGAAGCAGTGGAGGGGTAAATATAACGCTGAATTTGGATCTCTTCTATGAGTTGCTCCATCACTTTCCCCAATTCCTGTAATAGGGGATAGACACGACTGTTCTACTTTGAGAATTTGGACAAAGAGATGGCAACGATGTGGCAGGAGCTGAGCAGTCCCTTCTGCCAGGTCTTTGTAGGGACCAGGGACATGAATACTGCTGTGGGTGTCAGGACAGTCTATGGAGGTGGACAGGAGGGGCATGACCAAGGTCCTGAGACAATGCTTGTGACAATAAGGGAAGCAAACAGCAATCTTGTTTTTAGAGAGTCATGAAGATGTAACCATGAAAGTCTTGCACCTCTAATGATATCAGCAAGAGAATGGGTTTCATACCAAGTTTCTTGACAAACTCCAGTCCATCAGATCGCCCATCACTCCTGAATCCTCCAAAGCTGCAACAATGAAGAAGTAACCCTTGTGGAAAATTGCCACAGAAAGATGGAAAACTGGGCTAGCAGAGGGAGTCACACTTACCTTCTTTCTCTTGCTGTCAACCCTGGTGAGAAAGTTAGCGTTGCCAAGCTGCATGGGTTCAGCTGAGACCGCTTCCTGTTTCCATAGAGTAGACGACTCTTATGGAGGGGAATCGGCACTGAAGGGACTGATGCCTCTCCTCAAGGAGGCAATCACATTTGACAGCCAAGTTGACGATCTCACTGAAGGCGAAAATCTCTGCTGACTAGCAGGTTAATTCCACAAATGCTGCTTCGTTCGAGTGAGACACAGTAGCGAGTGTTCTGAATCCCTGAGCGAAGTCAGCTGCAGAGCCGGAGCATTGCCTGAGCCAAACCAGAGCTCAACTACATGCCCCACCCTGCTTTGGGTGATGGAAAACGACTTAAAACTGTTGTCCGAAATCATCCAAAGAGAGGCGCTGGCTACCAAAGCGGTTTCTTTCCTGTGATCCAACTGATCTGGAGGCTACCTTTGCATGGTTGGGCACCTGAGGCTGGTAGACAAAGAACAGTTTGCATTGTACAACGTATCCCTCACAGCCACCCTGGTCCCGATCATAGATGTCATGAGCAGCAATATGTTGTTGAATGCTGTTGGCTACAGAGGGAAAACAGGGCTCACAGAAAGTGCCTCCACCCCAGCTGGCTAAACGGGCCACAGTGGTAGATCTCAAGCTGGTGCTCAGCTAGTTCTCGCTGGCGCCTTCCTGATGACAGAGCCTTGTAAGTTCAAAGCCTCGGCAAAAGAATGGGCCCTCTATGCATCACTCAGGATCAGGCTTTGCACACTGTGACATCTCAGAGAGAGAGAGAGAGAGAGAGAGAGTGAAGCTTGAGTGCAGGTGGTAAATCAGGCATTTATTAACTCAAGTAACAAAGTAATGTAACAAAGTAATGTAACAAAGTAATGTAACAAAGTAACAAAGTAATGTAACAAGGTCTCTCAACACAGGCTGGAATCTCCGGCTGGGAAACAAATGCGAAGCACTGGAGGCACAGTGCTGTGGGCTTAAATGATGAAGTGATTAACAAGAGACAGGTGCGAACAGTTCTGTAAAGAAATGAGGTGAGTGAGAGCGAGGGAGGGGTTGTGAGCGTGATTCATGTGTGAGTGAAGATGTGGGCGTGTTCTGCTGACTGGATGACGGCCGGACCGCGACGTTACCTTTATTTTTAAAAAAAATCTTAACTCACAACAGATGTTTCACTGATAAAATAGTTCTAGTTTTCTTTGTTTATCTACTGGTAAACAAAAGCACAGCAACACAGGGCTTCACTATCGATTAACATGTGGAATATTCAAGGCTTCACCTCTTCAACCTTTGAATTAAAAACCCTGATTAAGGATAAAGAGCAACATCAAAAACACTGACATTTTAAAACTACAAGAAACATGGTGTAAAATTGATATTGTCACTCACTGCCTCCAAGACTATCAAGCTAAGAACAGTATGTCAGAGTCGGGAGGACTAATATTATGGGAAAAATGTACATATATATTTACATTTTGGCATTTAGCAGACTTATCCAGAGCAACAAAAGTGCTTTGCTCACAAAATGTACGCTAGCCAGTACAGTAGGTTATAGATTCCTTTGAACTAGGACACTACTAAAATACAGAATCAATGCTGATCCTAGAATTGCAAAATAAGCATAAGTACTATCAGACAATGATAAGTGCAATAACAAACAACACCAAACAGTAAGTGCTGGAGTTTGAGTTACTCGAAAGAAGTATGAAATTTCATAGGTGCAGGATCGATGGTCGTTTAAATGTTTTACAAAGAGTAAAAAAATAAAAAAAAAACTCTACAAATAGAGTCTTCAGTCTGTGTTTGAAGACTGCAAGTGACTCTGCTCTCTGAACAGCCAGTGGAGGTTTGTTCCACCATCTGGGAGCCAGAGAATTAGTTTAAAAGCTTGTCTTCCATGAGACTTGAAACAAGGTGTTTCAAGCCGAGCCGTATTTGAGGTTCAAAGTACTCAAGGTAAGGACAGGGCTTTGACCATAAATCAAATCACTGCACATCAGATCACGTTTATGCTCTACACACCCTAATTTGCTTAAATGTTAACCAGAACAAAAACAAAATATTTGCATTTTTTCCTAGGCCTCAAAAGTCCAACATTATTCAACATCTACATCAGTGAATCAGGCACCATTTTACATACCTCTGCGTTCTAAACTCAGATGACCTGGTTCTGACAGAACTGGAGTGACAGCCGGACCTGCTGGAACAGTACTGCCAGACCTGGGCTTTGACACCAAACCAACATTATCTAAAAAGGCAATCACACACACTTCACATTAGAGACACAAACATTAGAAACGCGCTCAGATTACAATTATTTCAAATTGATAAAGAACTGAGAAAGGAAACGCAGGACGTTCTTTGCAATCAAACATCAAATTCACATTCAAATACCAATTAAAATTTGTCTCAAATGATTTCAGTCTGTTACTGAATCACTTCTGCTGTGTGGTAGCGAGGTGTGGAGGCCACTCTCGAATCAACATTTTTGAACAATGGAACAAACACCCAGCTGAAATTATGCACATTGAAAAGATACTGAGAAATAATTATATATGGTCATTATATGACCACATATTATACAACAAATGTAATTGTGTACGATACAAACACTGAACAGCCCACCAAAACACAATACAGACAAACACAACACACACACACAATACACACACACACGACTGTATAGCCCTGTTTGTAAGCAACTTTACGTATTTATCTATTTATTCTCATCAAGTAAGCTTTCATGCTGATTACCATTTGTTTCATGTTAATTATTACTAACATAGATTTCTTCGTTTCATTATTATTGCAAAGGATCTTTCGTGTTGTTTTACTCTAACACTGATTTGCCAATACTGTAAATGAATATGGTTGTGCCAATAAAGCTTATTGAATTGAATTGACAGAGAGAGGGAGAGAGAGAGAGAGAGAGAGAGAGAGTCAGGTATGCTTCAGAGTTGTGGCCGGGCCTAGACATGGGTGGGCAAATGTTGAAAGAATACAAAATCAATATGGACTCAAGAAATGCACAAAGGACCATTTGTGGATTAGAATTTGCCAATTCTCATCTCAAGACAAGCTCTAATTGTTCTAGGGACGATTAATAAAGTGAGAGCCTGTTTTTTGTTTTTTTTTAACATCCACAGCTCAAGCTTACAGCTTGCTGCAATGATTTTACGTCCCTCGTTTGAGACCATGTCAGTCTGTGTAGCAGAAGCTAGGTCCGAGGCCCTTGTCTTCAACTAAATCAAGCCGTCAGCCGGAATTCTCTGTTCAAAAGGCATTTTAGTTTAGAAATGTCTTTCACTGGTGTTCAGAAAACTGGAGTATAGCGCTGAAACCAGTGGTGTGTAATGTGGCAGCTGCATGTACAGTTCAGTGCAGTGTTGTGTATATATATATCAATGTTCTATGCGGTGATATGTTACCTGCACTACAGCCTCACGCATACAGTACGCAGAGGTTGAATCAAGTTTGATCTTCTTGATCAATTATTGTTCCATCATGAGTGCAACTCAGGAAACTTGCTGGGGGTATGAAAATCAGTGCCGAAACCAATAATATTCCAGACTAGTGTGCAAACCAAAGCATGTATTTGGTTGCTTTAGTCACACGATGCCTTTGTGGATGTAAAAAACCCCTCTCTTCATCTCTCTTAACCGTTGTTCTGTCGTTAAGCATTTTTCATAGCTTTTTGACACCAGTGCCCCTATGTGCTCTTTGAAAACACTCTAAATCCAACCCCTCCTCCACTCTTACTGCAACTCCCACTCTGCTCCTGTCAGAAAGTTTGTTGTAGCAGTTCTCTCTTCTATAGCGGAGGTGTCGGAGAGGAGAGGAGAGGAGAGGAGAGGAGAGGAGAGAAAAGCTCTTGCCTCTGACGTCTGAGAGAACGTTGTTATTCTGATGATGCTGGCAGAGTGATCTCAAATCGAGGGAGGGCACAAGGGGTGAGGAAGACCCTCACGAAGAGGGATGCAGAAAGAACGAGACAGAAAAAGTCCTAGAGGTGAGATCAGGGAGTGCGAGGGAGAGAAAGAGGAGGGTTCTTTGATGGGATTTCGTTTTACACCTACTTCTACCCCTCCCCTCCTGCACGCATCCCACTCTCTCTCTCTCTCTCTCTCTCTCTCTGTCTCTTTCTCTCTCTCTCTCTCTCTCTCTCTCTCTCTTTCGCTCAATCCCTCCCTCTCTCCCTCCCACCCACACTATGTCGTGTGGCATGAGAAAGATGAGCCTCCAGCCTGTCTTTAAAGATGCATGAGGCAGTCCTCTGCAGAAAACTCCATTCCTACAAACAAGCTCTCTCTCTATCCCCCACTCTCTCCCCCTCTCTCTCTCTCTTCCACACGCACACATATTTTACAGTGGCACGCCTCTGCAGAATAGCCCTGCTTCCCCATTCCTGCGTGGAGCGCAGTGCACCGAGGTTCTCGCAGACAAGCCCACGTTCCTCACAGCTCCCGCGATCGCCAGCACACGAGCTTCCTCGCACAGGTGGGCGGGGTTTCTGTCACATGGGGCAGGGCTAGTTCCAGAACACCCCCCAAGCAGGGGGAGGAGGCATCCCCATCCCCCCTACTAAGGAACGTGCAGGGAGGGAAGGAGGGAGGATGAGAAAGAGAGAAGAGATTCGACAGCGGAAGCAGGGGGAGTGAGAGATGCGGGAGATGTATGAGAGAAACTAGGAGGAGAGGTGGAAAAGGGAGGCGGGGCAGATGATTGACAGGCTGAAATCATGCTGCACGACTGAGCTGAGCTTCCTGAAGTACACTTCCCCTGCACACTATGCACCTCGTCTGTGCCCGAATCTGTGCTCGTGCACTGGACCGGATCAAACGAATTCCATTCCAGTGTCAGTTCTCGGATGAAATGCAGTTTATTCCAGTCGCAGATCTTGACCTGAATTCAAACTTGCACCACCTTCGAAACGGACACAGCAAGGCGCAATTCTTAATGGATTCTGTTTGAACAAGCCCTGTCTGTGATTATATCAACTAATACTTCTTCATTCTATGTTCATACATTAAACAAAATTACTAGAATCTGTATTGACACTGAATGGCAGATCTATGGCCAGTTCAGCTCTTATGAATCATTTAGAGTGGGGATTCTGATCTCAGATCAGTTGGTGACTGTTCTAAAGACTGCAATCTGAGGTAAAAGGGAATTAGCACCCTCTAGTGGCCTGGTCCATGGCCTCTGTCAAGGGTATTCTAGTATTACCTCAGCCTAGGCCTACACTGCAGATATACAACACTGTAGATGGTCCTGCACTAATATTGATCTAAGTCAGTTAATGAACCAAACTGATTCTGAATCAGCTGCAGCTGTCCTACTCAACTGATGTTTCTAGAATAATCCTTGCCGGCCCACCCATAAACCATCTTTTGTTTCTGCTACACTGACTAATATGAGGCAGAGACTCTAATCACTCTTAATCTTGTTTTCAGTGACATGACATTCAAGGGCAGGCCCCACATAATTCTGCTTGATTTGTACGTCATGGGGAAGAACGTGCTGAATTTTATAAAGCTGACCATGAAATGTCAACCTATTATTAGGATAACCCATCAGCCGACTGGGAACCTTCATGGTCTTCAAGTAATCCTAGATCCACCCACGCTTCCATTCAGCCATTCGTCCATCCATCGGCCTCTCCCAGAACGGACCTGTGCTTCTGAGCTGGACTAAACCAGCAGCACATCGACATGCATTGATGCCGATGGAAGAAAATATCAGGAGGACTAGATTCCAGACTATATTGCCTGGGGCCCTTGGTATATTACAGGTAGAATGTGTATCGAGAAGCATTTACAGCTGGTGACCAAGGGGACCATACTCCCTCCCCCGCTGATGGTGAAGATGGCTGTGGGTTTTGGGGACTGTGTAGGCAGCCTGGTCGATTCCACATGCTCACACTCTCCTCAAGGGATGTCACACGCGACAGCATCTCGCTTCGGCTCATGTCGGCCCCACCATCCCTGAGGCCCCACCGTGGCAGGGCAGTTCTGCACAGAGATTCCCACAAGTGGGCTGGGCTGAGCAGCTGGAGAATGACCCTCAGGAGGCCCCGCCTCCCCAAACATTGCACCAATCATGATTCATCCCTGTCGGGAATGAGCTGACAATGTGAATCTCATGCTAAGCATATACTATTCACCACGGAGGGGGGAGGGGTGGGGGTAGACAAGGCTGTCTTGAGGAAACTGGCTACTTGAGGAAACTGGAAACGATACTGTTACAAGGGCATCATAAGAATGAGGACTAACAAAATTACACATAACGCCTAATATCATAAAAGGATACAGTAACCATTTTACATTTAGCCAAGTCATCAGTGACTAAACATTTGTTAAACGCCTCGAACGTCAAGTCAACACATGTTTGGATGTTTGCTGTCCAAATTTTACTTCTTTATCTTTGGCACCGTAGCTGCTAGGATAATGTAGCCAACAAGTCACATAAGATTATGAGCACCAGTTAGCATTGAAGCGGAGCTAATTAATTTTCACCCCATGGTTGCTATGCTTGAACTGTAGCTATTTCTGGTGAAGAGTAGCCAGAACGTTAGTTTGCAACATGAAAATTATTCCATAACCCTGGATACAAGCCCAAAGAACCATAAAGGATCCTTTCTGTCATTTCTATTAGCTTTTTAACACAGGAGTCCTAGCGAAAATTCATAAATACCCATTTCCATAAATGACTGGAGCCATAATATTCAAAATGGCCACCATCCCCAAGGTGAGAGCTAGGTCATGTGACAGTTTTTTTTTTTTTTTTCCTCTTCAAGAATGCCCTTCCCAGGGATTTTCCCAGTGCCCATGCCATCACTGAAGTCTAGCTCTACACCCGTACAGCGCAGACCGATGTGATTATGAATACAGAACCGCGCTCTCCTCGTTTTCTTCTCTGCACTTCGACATGCTCCTTAACCCACGTTCTTCTTCCACAACGGCATGCCAATGCCATTTTTGTATATCTGTCCCGGCCTGGATTCCACTTCCCCCACACCCCACCCCCCCAACCGGCACCTACCCACACTCCGCTCGCTCCACATTCTCCACATTCTCCGTGCGTCTCAGCCACGAGGATGAGGCGTAAGGTGAAGCGCGACATTGTGACCCGACCCACATACCCATTTCCGGATGCCGTGGCCGGGGTTAACTACGGCCGTCGGAGGTCCAGCATCGGGCAGGGCTCAGTGGGAGAGGACGTGGGCCTGGGAATTCGCTGGGCCGCTGGAGCTCGCACCGGATATTTCCGTACGGGCCCACTGGACCCGGAATCGGAAAATAACGGTCTTTGTCGCGATGGTTTGCCTGAGACACAGCGGAGCCGCTGCTCACGGAAACAGACACGTGGTTAATTGGTTACGTGCCAAGCGTTGCTGGTGGAAGAGCCCTTGCTCGCAAACAGACAAACATCAAAAATCCAAAAACACGATTAAAACAAGCTAAGCATATACCAAATAAACAAGCTGCATCCATGGCTGTTGTTTACGTTCTTACACAAAGGCGTTCTAGAGCTCTGAACTGCCTGGAAAGCTGCCACACCTTCAAACGCACAAACACACACACACACACACACACACGTTCTCGCTCATATCCATGCACGCGTACATACGCGCGTGCGCACACACGCACACCACGGGAGCGCTACCCGTCGCTGTTCTTTTCAGGTAACCATGCCGACCACGCAGATGGCCGATGCGATCCATTCCAATCAGAGTGATTGCCACCACCACCAGCAGAAAGAATTATTAATAGCTGGCAGTCTCAGAGCTGCAAGAGGCCCATCCATCTTTCCTGGTGCCTGCCGCCAGCCCAACGCCTACCACCATCCGCCCCGATGAAGCATCGCATCCTCAGAGTTCTGCGCCGATGGACAAACAGCCCGACACTGCGTAACACCACCCCCAAGTGTGTGTGTGTGTGTGTGTGTGTGTGTGTGTGCACTCTACAAATGAAGGCCATTGTGTCAGTCTGGCCCATCTGGGAAGCCCTTCCGATGCAGGGTGAAGGAACTCTGGGGGGTGGTCGGACTCGCATGTCAGCTCTTCTATAAGGTCTTTTCCATCTTTCGATTAGCACATGAGATAAGGGGTGGATACATTTACTCAGTGGGTGGACTCGTGGGTGTACACGCTCACTATTGGCTATTTGAGATAACGGCTTCCCCCATTCCCAGCTGCTGGTCCGAAGACAAGGACACGCAGCGTTTAAATTAGTTTCTCTGACACAGATTAAATCTTAGTACAGGATTAAATTGCTCATACAATAGGGGGAAATTGTTCTGACTGTATGGACCAGGCAGGGAAATGAGACTGATTGGTGTCACACTGATTGATTTTTTGTCTGCTCAAGCTCTTCCATTATACAGGGTCTCTTTAGCAAAACTCAAAGACTCTGGATGAACCGCATCACGCCTGTGGCTATGAGCGTGTGCTTCCACAATCACCAGACCTGTAAATAAATCATCAGCTAATGTGAAGATCTTGTTCGGCTGAGCAGCCGTATTAATCTGAGATGATCATCTTCTCACAAAGATTACGGGATGGCGACACTGTCAGTTTAATCTAATGACTACTTCTGCTACTCACAAGAAACTGGCAGGCATGTTGAATGACTGCTAAACAGTACCCAGAAATGACGCACGCGAGCACTAATTAAGCTGACATGAACAGCAAGAGGTAATGGGGAGTTGGGGAGTTGGGGAGTTACATTTCTCCATCATAACAGACCAACAGTAAGAGGTAATGGGGAGTTGGGGAGTTACGGAGTTACGATTCTCCATCATTACAGACCAACAGTAAGAGGTAATGGGGAGTTACGGAGTTACAATTCTCCATAATAACAGACCAACAGTAAGAGGTAATGGGGAGTTACGGATCTACAATTCTCCGTCATAACAGACCGACTGCAAGAGGTAATGGAGAGTTACGATTCTCTGTCATAACAAATGGATGCAGGCAAATCATCTAAAACACAAGAACCTAAACTTCTAGAATTCTTAGATACAACCCATGTATAAGATCACAAAATAAAGCTTCACTAAAGAGAATAGTGATTGCTGAGGGAGTCACTTCAGACACGTGTGCAACATTCATATGACAAATACAAGTCACCCCACTGACTGAGAAAGTCACTCCATAGACATGAGTGTAACATCCATATGACAAGTATGAGTCACCCCGCTGACTGTTTTCTGATATATCCATAGTCTTATTTAATTCTTTGAGTGCCAGACTATTGCACTTTCAAAAGCGGACGTTTCCAACGGCAATTATCTCAGTAGATGAGAAGTGACGATCAAGGCGAAGTAAAGTCCGTCAACACCCATGTCTTACTGCTGGGGAGACAGAGGAGGAACAAGTTGCCTTGGCAACAGAAAGGACTTGTGTGCTAGCTCATTTGGAGCAGTAAATTAGTTTTTTTCGTGGCCAACTGGATTCATTTGCAGAGAGGGCTTTGGCTGATGAGCTTTTATCACTGTTTGTTCAATATCTTATGAGACATTGAGAGAGAAACCCCATAAAGCGACTCCGTGGTTTGGCATGGCCTGAAAACATGCTGGCAACAGAGAGCTTTTCTCTGTTTGCTAAGTCTAATCGCGTAACCGTTGAGACCTGCACATCTCCTGCCCCTCTGATCAATAGACGTCAGCGATGCTCAGCTGCCAGACATGAAGGCATACAGGCACACACAAAAGACGTAAGGTGAAATAATGACTTGTTTGTAATGGCTTAATGAAATAAAGGGACTTTATTTAGAAACCACACACATGCACACACACACACACACACACACACACATGCACGCATATACACACATGTGCACATACACACCCACACAGAATATCTTTCCTAATTTCTTTCTCCCTCCTGAGCCAACACACACAGAGACAAACATTTCATGCATTCATGCTTACACACACACACACACATACACTAACAAACACATACACAAACGCACAAACACACATACAAGAAAATACACACAAATACACACACAAAAAAATACACACACAAGAAAACACACACACACACACTCTCCTGCTTTCTGTCTCTATCTCTCTGTCATTTGCATATCAAGACTGACAGTGACGGCTGAGGAAACGCAAGGTTGAAGAACTGGTGGGGGGTGGGAGGGTAGGGCAGATAAACAGAAATAGACTAATTTTAGAGGGAGCTGAATGATAATAGCACACCCCCAGCGAGCAGCGGAGGAAGTGGAGGTGGGTTGAGAGTGCGGCAGGTGGGGGAGTGAATGATGCAGCACAGCTGAACGCTGAAACACGACCCCAGCTAATCTTCCACTTCCCAGTGTCCAAACACGGCAGCCTGGCCAATCGCTCTGAGCTCTGGCCTCCAGGAGCCCAGCCATTGGCTCTGAGCTCTGGCCTCCAGGAGCCCAGCCATTGGCTCTGAGCTCAGGCCTCCAGGAGCCCAGCCATTGGCTCTGAGCTCAGGCCTCCAGGAGCCCAGCCATTGGCTTGCTGCACTGCTCTGTTGTGACACTCAGCCCCTCTGAAGCTTATAATAGGAATGAACAGCTCTGCTCCTACTGTATGTGCAGGGCTGAGGTCAGCAGGAGCCCAGACCGGGTGTTCAAATTGGGGGTAAGGGCCTGATACTCTAAGGTATGTACACAAACGATGGAAAATGCAGTGTCTGGAATTTCCTAGGAGAAGGTGAGGGGCTTGTGTGGGTCTGGGAGATGTCAGGCCAGAGGACAAACCATTCATGTCAGCTGACGAGACGAGCTGTACTCTCTTAGAAAAAAGATTTTTATGATTTTTCCATTTATGCATTACCTTTGACCTTTTGGTGCTTCTCTGACCTTTAAGAATGTTTTTCCTTTTAGCTGGAGAGTGATGCACTCTGGGAAGGAACAAACGACAGAACGTTCCAGCTCTTTTCCGATGTCAAGGAGGAAGGTGAGAGGAATTATGGGCCCTTAAGAGTCTCAGGTTACTCCAGCGACAGGAATTCCAAGTCTGGGTGGGACGAGGAGCAGAGTCACATACACAGTCCCTACCTTCACACACACACACACACACTCCTCAACTTAGAAACAGAACACCTGACGCACGCACACATACTCCTTGACTCTGAACCCGAACACCTCACACACACACGCACACAGGTCGCGGCGAGGGACTGGCACTGCATATCAGCAGCATCGACTCTGACCGAGGATAGAGACACCCGTGTGTGTGTTCACACACGCGGTTCAGGTTTAAGACAGGAGGTGGGGAGAGCCAACGAGACGTCGCTGATCATGCCATTTACACCCGTCAGCCTTGGGACGGCGTTCCTCAGTCCTCCACTGAAGGAGAAACACAGTGGTGCACAGACGTCTCCTGGCCTGTCAGGTAATCCCGAGCAGAACAGAGCTGACTGTCCCGGCGGAAGCAGGAGCGGGAACCAGTCGTTCGACGCTCGCTCTGCGAGACTCCGAGAGCAGAGTTCATCCTCGTCTGGCTCTGACTCGGACGAGTTTTCCTCACATGTGAGTGAGATCAGGCAGGAAGCTGATGACATCAGGGCAGAACTCTCCAAGCTAATCTTACTCACAGGACAGCGATTTATGGTCTCAAAGCAAAAGCGCATAGCCTACGTCACTCTAGACCTGGATGACGTTCCAAACTGCACCAGGGGCCCCGGAGACCTACGAGCAGAGATGGCTGGGAGTCGAGCTCCTGGCGGTGAAGTCAAGCCCTGCTCTGAGGAAGAACGCAAAACCAAGATGCCTCACAAGGCAGCCAAGGCAGCGTCCGAGGGCAGATCGTGCTGCTCCAGGCCCAGACAGAAGAGCAGCAGCCCACGGACCGGGCCGCAGGATCCGAACACGCCGGATATCAACGCAGCCACCGTCACGGACACGATCGTCGTAAAGGAGAAAACGGTCACCCCCAACAAGCCTCAGGGGAAGAAGAAGAAGAAGAAGAAGCACACGCAGAACGGGGCGCCTACGGGTGAGAGCGCCGCCCCGGTGGAGGCAAAGGACGGTGCCAAGTCTGAGGAACCGACGCCCCAGAGAGGAGAGGCTGCATCTGTCCCGCCTAAAGCAGGCTGGGTTAGAGAGAAGACAGACCTACCACTGCTGCCCACTTCCTTGGAGGGAGGGGCAAGCAAGGCGGAGGCGGAGTTGGAGGCGGGCAGAGCTGTTGTGCCCGAGGCGAGTAAGAGCACAGCTGACCCAGAACCGTTTAGCACCCGCCAACCCAACGCTCAGGACGATGACCTCATCAAACGGCGACGTATCTGCGATGGTGTTAAAGCGGTGCCGATCAGAACGAGGCCGCAGCTGCCTGCCATCTTCCGACAGAGGAAGGAGGACGAGGACGGAACCAAGAGGAGCGACATCATCAAACACAAGATTCAGCCACCTAAAGAAGGTACCGGAAATACACACAACTTCGTTAGTTCCCCTGAATCACACAGTGCATAAATGAGTATCTTTCCAGAACAGTTTCAGTAGATGTTCTAGCAGGTCCACTGTAAGGCTTCCTGACATTATTTGGTTTGTTTCCCCAAAGTTTTATGCCATGTGAGGAATGACTGGCATTGTGTGGTTGGTGTTATATGGTTGGTTGTAACTGGTGTTGTGTGGTTGGTTGGTGTTATATGGTTGGCTGTAACTGGTGTTGTGTGGTTGGTGTTATATGGTTGGCTGTAACTGGTGTTGTGTGGTTGGTGTTATATGGTTGGTTGTAACTGGTGTTGTGTGGTTGGTTTATGTGGTTGGTTGTAACTGGTGTTGTGTGGTTGGTTTATGTGGTTGGTTGTAACTGGTGTTGTGTGGTTGGTTTATGTGGTTGGTTGTAACTGGTGTTGTGTGGTTGGTTGGTGTTATATGGTTGGCTGTAACTGGTGTTGTGTGGTTGGTTTATGTGGTTGGTTGTAACTGGTGTTGTGTGTTGGTTGGTGTTGTGCAGTTGCAGTACCCCGTGTGCTGGCAGAGATCCAGGTAGCACCGTTGCCCGGTGACACCCAGAGCATCTCTCTGTGGTGTCAGTTTAGCCCAGTCCCCACAGACACCTTTATCACGTGGACAAAGGAGGGAGCCATGCTGTCTGAAGAGAAGAGGAGGTGAGAGCATCCAATCACTCCCCATCACTCCCCATCACTCCCTTCACTCCCTATCACTCCGACGTGAAATACATTTTCACGCTCACTCCTGATCACTCCTCCCCATCATCCCTGAAAACTCCTTCCAGTCACCCTTCCTGATCACTCTTCACTCCTGATTGTTTGCAGCAGTTTTCATTGACAGCATCTGGCAGACATTTTCTTATCTTATCCAGAGTGACTCTCTAAAAGCACATGTTCACTCTCTCTGAGAGAATTTAATATATGCTTCCTATATGAGCGCTTGTGAGTGTTATTGAATAAACAGACAATGGCCCGGTCTTTACCCTGCTGTGTCTGTGAAGTACTGAAGTGTATGTTTGCTATAAACACTGAAGGACAATGCAGTGGACTACAATGTAACTGTAGCACTGTACAGTGTAACTGTATACTGTTGCAATGCCTTCACTGGATTGAAAGATCTGAACCTCTAAGCAGGAATCACTGTAAACAGCTTTATAACACTGTATCAACAATATCGACCTTCACTACCATCAATGTACAAGTTCATTTTTGGTGAACTCAGAGCCATGAAGATAGTCTCTGTTACCTCTGGCTGGGCTTTAAAGGCAGTGTAGATGTTGTATAACCACTACTCCTGTGAAGAGTCTGATAATGAGTTTTTGTAGAACACTTTTTCAAGCCTTTGAACCACTAGGTGGCAGTGTTTGATGGGTTTTGTTGTTGGTTTTGGTTTTAAATCACTGTTTTTGGCAGGAGTTTGACTAAACATCGTTGCTCTGGTGATTCAGTCGTGGTGCTGTGTTCATGCTTTACATAACAGCATGATTCACTTCAGATGACATCACAGCTACAGTCTGATCTC
The DNA here is from genome assembly GCA_028565775.1 of Sternarchorhynchus goeldii. NCBI lineage: Eukaryota > Metazoa > Chordata > Actinopteri > Gymnotiformes > Apteronotidae > Sternarchorhynchus > Sternarchorhynchus goeldii. Next base: position 24,679,871 of record JAOXYF010000003.1, read on the forward strand.
TGACACAAACCTCTCAGCATACAAAACTTGGACACTTTTTTTATCTTGACTAAAATCACTTGTAAGTCCTTGTGTCTGTACATAGTCTTATGTAGATGATAACATTTCATGGTTGGATTCAGAAATATCAGCTGTGTTAGAAACTCCCGATACGAAGCGCTGAAACGTGGCACGATTCCAGAAAAGACAGAAAAGAAAACATTACCAACAGTCACAGCTCATATGTGACATGTGTGATCATGTGTTCTCATATGTGATCATGTGTTCTCATATGTGATCATGTGTTTTCATATGTGATCATGTGTTCTCATATGTGATCATGTGTTCTCATATGTATTTAATGAACAGATTAAATGTCTATTCCTCACATATATATATAAGTATATATATTAATGAATGTATGTGTATAAAATACCTTTCCCTCAAGCCTGTTTTTGCTCTCTCCCCCTCTTCCTCTCTATCTCCCTCTCTCTCTATCACCCTTTATCTCATCCTCTTTATCTCACCCTCACCCTCTATCTCCATTTCTCTCTCTTTCTCTCATCCTCTTTATCTCACCCTCAATCTCCATTTCTCTCTCTTTATCTCATCCTCTTTCTCTCACCCTCACCCTCTATCTCCATTTCTCTCTCTCTCCCTCTCCCTCTCTCCCCCATCCACTTCCTGTAGAGTGGGAGACGATAGTCGTGTGTCTCTGTCCATCGTCAGGGCCTGCAGTAAGGATCTAGGCCTGTACCGCTGCTCTCTGACTAGCCTACTGGGCTCCGTGTGCACAGCCGACTACCATCTCACCTCGGAGGGTGAGATCCTTCTCCAGCATCTCTCCACAAGGGGCTGTCAGGTGTCAGTGAAGAACAGTGGAAAATAGTGGAAGAACAGTGAACAGTGGAGAATAGTGGAAGAACAGTGGAGAACAGTGGAGAACAGTGGAGAACAGTGGAAGAACATTGGAAGAACAGTGGAAGAACAGTGGAGAACAGTGGAGAACAGTGGAGAACAGTGGAGAACAGTGGAGAACAGTGGAGAACAGTGGAAGAACATTGGAAGAACAGTGGAGAACAGTGGAAGGCAGGGTGGTGTTGCCTTGGATTAACCTTTTGTTTGTTTGTTTGTTTGTTTGTCCATCATCAGTGCTCATGGAGTTCGTCATTCCCAGCCATGAAGCAGCAGGTAAGTTAGAGTCTCACTGCCATGTACACCCTAAAGAAAATAGGAGCCAACACTCCGTGAGATTGAGAGAAAATAACTTTTTTGTTCTTTCTCAAATGAAAAGCATAATCTGAGCAAATGTTTCTGATGATCGCTGGCTCTTATAACACTGGTCATTTCTGTCTTTCTATGTCATTGTGATTTTGTGGTGAAATTGCATAGAATTATAGTTAGAATTTTGCTCCTATAAGAGGGAACTCTTTCAAAACTTCTCTCATTTTCTCTTTCTCCCTCTCTCTCTCCTTCACTTTCTCTCCCTCTCTCTATCTCCTTCTCCAAGCTGAGTTCAGAGAGGTGGAAGGAGAGGATGAGGATGTGTTCTGCACTCCTTTGCTCTTTAAGGACAGTATCCTGACAGATCAATACTTCGGGGAGAACCAGCCCACCAGCATCGTGACAGAGAAGACCCACTTTGGCGAGGGCATGCACCGCAAGGCGTTCAGAACCAGGCTGCGGGCCGGCATGGAGCCCACCTTCAGCCCTGGACACTCCTGTGTGCTGAAAGTCCACAATACCATCGGCTACGGAACCAAGAACAACCAAGAACTCACCCAGAGGAACTATGACCTGGCTGTGGAAGTGAGACTGGCTTCTCAATCCCTGTCTGATCTGGAGAAATGTGACAAACACCCAAACAAACAAACATCAAAACCAACACCTAAACAAACAAACACAAAACAACCAAATACCCAAACACCCGAATAAACACCTAAACAACCAAACCCCCAGACAAACAAACACTTAAACAACCAAACACCCAAAACTGTCTGGTGATTTATGCTCTTTATACAAGTGAACCTGGACAGTAGGAGTGAGCCAGTATTTCAGAATATGGTTCAATATTCACCTGGTGGTACAACACCAATATTGTGGGTTTGAGTGCCATGGAACATGTGTACGTAAAGGTTCCTGTACACATCTGTTCCCATGTGTGATAAATGTACACAGTATGCACTGTACACAGTGATAAATGTACACAGTATGAACTGTACAAAGTGATAAATTTTCATTTTCCCAGTACATCCCGGTACTGTACATCACTCTGTATAAGGGGATGTCTATCAGATGCTCTTAATATGAATGTGTTTACTGAATACTGAACTTACTGTCTGAAGCTGAATTATATAACAATTGGAAAATCACTAGGAACTAATTTTCCTTTGTTCCTTCAGGAGTGTTTTGTGCAGAACACTGCCAGGGAATACATCAAGGCTTACACAAACATAGCCAAGTCTGCAGAGACATTTGGGGAAGTTCCAGAGTGAGTCCAGTGGCATACTTTCACCTTAATTAATGACATATTCTCACCTTAATTAATGACATACTCTCAGCTTAATTAATGACATACTCTCACCTTAATTAATCTCATACTCTCATCTTTATTAATGTCATACTCTCATCTTTATTAATGTCATATTCTCACCTTTATTAATGACATACTCTCACCTTTATTAATGTCATACTCACCTTAATTAATGACA
>JAOXYF010000003.1:24727953-24757017 GCA_028565775.1 Sternarchorhynchus goeldii
ATAGATAGATAGATAGATAGATAGATAGATAGATTGATTGATTGATTGATTGATTGATTGATTGATTGATTGATTGAAGGGCATGTGTGTGTGTTAGTGTTTGTAGGTGTATAATAAATTGATTGTTAAAATGAGCAATATAAACGTAATCTAAATATTAGTTTATTCATTTAATTCTTTAATAATTTTTCTTATTCATTTAAAACACAGACGTTCTTAAACACCGTGTGGAGTCTGTAATTTCTATCCCAAACGTTATCTCAAATCCAGCAGCGATGTCCTGTTAGGGTAGGCCCACATTACAGCTAACATAAACAAACATTTATCCCAGCGTTAGCAGAAATAATCTCAGCTCGAGTCAGAAGAGGAAGTAAACAGTGGAGTGTTTGGGGACCAAAATTTCAGCCTTTGAATATAAGTGTTCTCACGCTGCTACCTGCAGTCATCCATAATAACCATATTATTAGCATTATTTATTTAATTTTAAAAATGATCTCAACATGATACCAATTAGAGAAAGTGGATCATCAGTCCAGTTCTATAAATCAGTTATATTGGCAGAGTTGGACTAATAAATCTCGAACTTGATTGGTCAGCCAATAAGATACGAACTGTTCAAGTCGAACGAATCAATTTGAAGACAAAATGAAATCCGTTCCGTTTAAATGAATCCGCCGTGTTTACTGAGGCAGGCCAATATTTGTAATATTAACCAAACACGTTTAGATGAACGCAGTAATTAATATTTACTACTACAAAGTAAGTTTAAAAACAACAACAACAAAAATAAATGTTCAGTTTCAGAGATGTCACAGGACGTAGACCTGAAATCCTAAAAGGAGCTTCTAAATTTTGTTATTACGTATATGTTATATCCGAGAATCATGTCCAGTATTAAAGTTTGCGTTATTACGTATATGTTATATCTGATAATCATGTCCTGTATTAAACTTCAGATGGACTACTCCCCTTGTTTGTAAGTAAGTCTACTCTTTGACGGAAGCTGGGGTGGAGGGATCCCAAACTGACCGTTAGACCGTACCGTGTATCATTTTCATCCCAAATCGGTAGGAGTGGCTTGATGAGATTTTTTTCTTTCGGCTTCCTGAGTCCTTGCACACAAATCTCAAATGCCTGCTATTTTAACCACAGCAAGACCGGCGCATTGTGACCACGCATACTAATATTCACTCAATACTGTGCTCATATTAAATTTGTATTGTTTATTTTTTTTCTAAACAATTTCTTTATAACGGAGTAGCTTACAAGTGGAAATCTGAGTCAGTCAACACTACAATGAAAGCGACGAGGGATATTAATCTGGACACCTACAATTTGTCACTGGTAACAGCGAAAGAGGATGTACTGAATCCACGATCCTCGACAAACTGGTGCGGAAAAAACTCGGGTGTAACTTTTTTCTTTTAGTGTATTTGTGTATTACCATTTAGGTAGTATGTATAAGACAGAAAGATGTAAATGTAAAGAGAAACATTTTTAATGACAGAAAATTATATATCTATATAAATATATTTACATTTTAGCTGTGCGCCGAATACTACTAAATTAGTAGTAATAAAACATAAAGGGTCGAAACAGAAAACACGTTTAGCAGAGGATGGTTTCGATCCATCGACCTCTGGGTTATGGGCCCAGCACGCTTCCGCTGCGCCACTCTGCTGCGCGGGAGGCTTTGATCTTTTCTCTCCTTTCATTATTAAGCTCCTGTCGTCAGTAACGACATTAAATACTAGATAGTGTTTTTAAATGATATTGTGCACGTAACGTAACATTAGATATATTAACATAACATTAGTTAACTATATTCACTTGATTTAAGCTCAATGCATGTTTCTGCTCAATGTTTTTACAAATGCCAGAACAATTAAGCAAGTTAGCGAAATATCTATCCAAAAAGTTAGTTAACTAAGTTAGGTTAACTCAGTATTTTTAAACTTCTATTCCCAACTAACTATGTGTAAAAACAGGGCTTTCATTTGTGTTTAAAGATATAAAGATGCTCTTTACAGTCGCGTTTTGTTTATCTTTTGATCTACCGGCGGATCTATGTGATGCATATTTAAACCAGTCTAGGACAATGATTTCATGATGACATGGTCTAAGTGCTTCCTGCGCTTCTGAGGCACATTGTTGAAGAAAATGCGCACGAAAGAAAGAATACAGAGAACGGAAGCACTTTTAAAAGAATGTCGCTGCATGTCAACAAATCCCCCTGAAAGCGTATATGTGCTTTTTCCTTGTTTGGTCAGCGCGGGGAGACGCAGTAGGAAATTAGTTCTAAATGGGGTAATTATCCCGAATCCCGGCGACTGCAGGCAGCTGCACGGCGGTGGTGCGTTTAGTGCGCTGCGCGAGCAGGGGCGCGTGTAGGGCAGGGCTGCTTGCGATGGCTGGGAGAATGTCCAACTCATACGCTGACAATAGTTATAGGAATAGCTCACAAAATGTGGAAAAGGCGGGGGTCTCTGGGGGATGATCCAGTGCGTATAAAGTACACACTTTAATGGGACTAGACTCTACAGGATAATCTCTCATTCCCACGGGCTTCCGGTCTTTCTGTCCGTTCACACCACTCCTTGGTTTATTCATTCATTCACTTCATTTCGTGTGTGTGTGTGTGTGAGAGAGAGAAAGATGGGGGGGGTTTGATGTAATTACACAGTAACAGTGACTCTGTAATGTACTATTACCTGCTGAGAGTTCTGAATAGTGTTGACAGTTCTGGATAGTGTTGACAGTTCTGGATAGTGTTCAGCCTGATGTAGACATCTGGGCATGCTGTGCAATCTGACACAAGGCTAGTATGTTGAGTTACTATGGACCTTTAATCTCTGGATACCAGCTTAATGAAAGCAGTTTCCATGTGCTGCTCTTGCTCTCTGACTCTGTGTTAATGTGTCGTTATGACAGGGCTCTGTTTGCTTACGATGGTGTGACAAACCGGCTCAAATTGGCTGATTCTGGTGGTAGGAAAATACACAGCCTGCATGTACACTGTGTGTGTGTGTGTGCATGTACACTGTGTGTGTGTGTGTGTGTGAGTGCATGTACACTGTGTGTGTGTGTGAGTGAGTGCATGTACACTGTGTGTGTGTGTGTGTGTGTGTGTGTGTGTGTGTGTGTGTGTGTGTGTGTGTGTGTGAGTGCATGTACACTGTGCGTGTGTGTGTGTGTGTGTGTGTGAGTGCATGTACATTGTGTGTGTGTGTGTGTGTGTGTGTGAGTGCATGCTTGTGTGCTTATCTGTATTCTTTTACAGTGGGTGGTGTATCAGAGCTGGTCTGTAAGCTCCACCCTAGGCAGCCTCTCTATGGACTCTGCAGGGTGGAGCAACCGGGGCCCACACAGTCACGCATTGTCATGTTTGTGTGGGTATGTTACATCATCCATGCATGATTCCATCCATCCATCTGTTCTTACAAAAGTCCGTCTAACTGATTTCTCTTATAAAGTTGTAATTGAGGCAGTTCAAACTCACTGGCTTATGTGTGTGTATATGTGTGTGTGTGTGTGTGTGTGCATTTGAATGTGCATGTGTGTGTGCATATGCGTATGTGTTTACGTGTGTGTACGTGCGTGTGTGGGTGGGTGTGTATTTGAATGTGCACGTGTGTGTACGTTTGTGTGTGTGTATGGGCGTGTGTGTACGCACGTGTGTGTGTGTGTGTGTGTGTATGTGAATGTGTGTGTACGTTTTTGTGTGTGTATGCGCGTGTATGTGCGTTTGTGTGTGTGTATGGGCGTGTGTGTGTGTGTGAATGTGTGTGTACGTTTTTGTGTGTGTATGCACGTGTGTGTATGGGCGTGTGTGTGTGTGTGTGTGTATGTGAATGCGCGTGTGTGTACGTTTGTGTGTGTGTGTATGGGCGTGTGTGTGTGTGCCTGACAGGTGGGAGCAGAAGTGGACAACTACCGCAGGGCTGAGTGTGCTACCCATGTACCGGCTATCAGATCCTTCTTTAAGGTGAAACCCACCACACACCAAACTGTAGAGAACGAACAGAGTATTGATTAAATGCATTAGTATTACACTGATTAAATGCGTTAGTATTACACTGCATTCATATTACATGCGTTCATTCTCAAAGCTTCAATCCAGTCTTTAGCATTTTAATATGTTCATGTTCATAGTTTTATGTTGTATTTACCCAATTTGAGTACAGTTTGAGTACATACATCTGAAAGCACCTGCACTCTCACATTTGAAAACCATAAAGTCACTTATATGGTGCCCATGTACCCTCAAAAAACAACAACAACAACAACAACAACATTATATTTGCTAGTCCAACTGAGAAATAATGAAATGAATTCAATAGTGGTATAAATCAGAGAGAAAGGGCTGGAGGTGGAGATCTGTGTGCAGCTACTGCAGTTCTGAAAAGAGAAACATATGTGTTATAACAGTACTGAACACAGAGATGTGTGTGTTATAACAGTACTGCAGTACTGAACACGGAGACGTGTGTTATAACAGTACTGTACACAGAGATGTGTGTGTTATAACAGTACTGTACACAGAGATGTGTGTGTTATAACAGTACTGTACACAGAGATGTGTGTGTTATAAGTTTCTGATCCCAGAACAAAAGTCTCTTTTTCTTTCTCTCTGTTGCAGGAGGTGCACATATTTCTTCCTGCACATTCTCTGGAGGATGTTACGGAGGAGAGGATTCGTACGGTGGCCTGTAAGGTCACAGGGATGATGGAGAGTGCGAGAACAAGACGACCTGTTTCTCGACAGAACGCTAGAGAGGAGATTGTGGTGAGACTCCTGTGGTTCAGTCCTTGAACCACAAGGGGGCAGTATAATACAATTTCCAGTAGGAACACTTTGGCTGCAGTAGGAACGCTTAGGAACACATCTCTTCAAAATGTTATTATCCTTGCACATTAACATGCTAGTTTGGCATCCATAGCTAATTCTTTTATGAGTAAACAATGTTTGTACTATTTTAATATCACATACTATTTTAATTTCACATACTATTTTAATTTCACATACTATTTTAATATCACATACTATTTTAAATACTATTTTAATATCACATACCATTTTAATACGTCACGCAAAGCACGTCGTTACTTTACAGGGTACAAACTACAAGAGGACGATCGCTGCAGCAGAGATTCACACATCCCACAGAGCGAGGTTCTGGGCACGAGCAGAGGTGAGAAATACATGAGTAGAGGTGAGAAAATAACCATTCCCACTACAGAACCACTAAACCCAACACTCTGTTTCTAAAAGAACAGCAGTGTCAGGGTTGTGACTCAACCACTCAGCCATGATCAGTACGTCTCAGAGTACAGTTTTCTCAAACACACATGCACACACACAAACACTCCGCACCTGCGGTTCCCCAGGGAAGGTGCTAAAGAGTTTGTGTATTTCTCAAAGAGAGAGGAAGAGGAGAGGAAAGACGAAGAGCGAAGAAGAGCATCAGAGGACAGGAGGCGGAGAGAACGAGAGAGACTGGAACAAGAACAGAGGGAGGCTGAGCAGAGGGAGAGAAGATTGAAAGAGAAAGAGCAGAAGATACAGGAGCACAGGTCCACACACTCTCCTGCTGCTCTGATCTCATATCTGATGTACTGTAAGAATATGTGAAGGGTAAGAATATGTGAATATGTGTAAGAACATGTGGGGTTCAATCTAATTGTAGCCAACAACTTCTGACTTCAGGAGATTACAGGCACAGGTTGAAGCAGAGAGACACAAACAGGAACAGCTGAAATGGGTAAGTGTGTGTGGGCGGGGGGGGTCGGTTAAGCTTCCTCTTCTTTAAGGGTAAGACTATGTGTGTGTTTTTTAAATTCAGTTCTTTCTCATGAAACACAAGATATAAAGTTTCATTCGGGGATGGATTCAGAATTCAGCATTCAGAATTCAGCAGTACTGGTTACAGTAATGGTAATGGCTGGCAGTCAGTAATGGTTTATATGTGTATGTATGTGTATGTGTGGATGTTTGTGTGTGCATGCGTGTGTGTGTGTGTGTGTGTGTGTGTGTGTGTGTGTGTGTGTGTGTATCTTACAGGCCCAGCAGCAGTGGGAGTATGAGGAGGAAGAGAAGCAAAGTCGCTGCACACTCTCTGAATCCAAAGAGAAGGCAGCTGTGAGTTCAGCGGAGACGTTAATGAGCTGAATTTAAACATCACCTTCCCAAATGTGCACAGACCCAATCACACACACAGTCACACACGTACACACACACATTCACACAGACCCACCCACACACACACACATTCACACAGACCCACCCCCCCACACACACACACTCACCCACAGACCCAGACCCATAACCACACACACACACATACACTCACATGGACCTGCATCAGTGGCAATTAATTAAAATTAAATTAAATGTCAATTAAAATGTTTTCAAATTTGTAAATGTAAATGCAATCAGAGAGAATCTCTGTTTTGTACCATCCTGAGGCTGAAGCAGGTAAATGTAATGATGTAATTATGTGGTATAACTCTCTTTATGGGCCTGCAGGAGGCAGCAGCACTGGTGTCTCAGCGTAAAAGGAACCCAAGAGAGTTCTTTAGACAGCTGTCATTGTCCTCAGCTGCTACTGAAGCCAATTCCCCGTCCACCAGCCCAGTCACAGGTGAGAGAAAGAGAGAGAGAGAGAGAGAGAGAATAAGAGCCTAAAGTTACATTCATACAGTACCACAATTCTTGTTTCTTTATTTTTAACAGCCAGGAGTTCCTACAGGAAGTATCATCGCAGTCTGACAGATGCCTTCCTTTATAATAAGTCAGCTTCTGGTACCTCCACCTCTCCTTGCAGTCCAAACATGGTTTCTCATTTCTTCCCATCGATTCCACCCCCCCTGAGTCCTACCGTGGTCCCTCCCAATGTGCAAACTAAATTGTTCTCTTCACCAACAGTAGTTTCTCCGGTTTTAACTCAATTTGCCTCTATCCAAAGTCCAACATTAATGTCTCCCACCCTTCCAGCTCCTTCACTCCCCTGCAGTCAGACAGTGTTATCAGCCAATAGCAAGATTTCTAACGGTGTAACTTACCTCCACTCATCAGGTGTCCATCAGCAGCCAGAGACTCCTCCCACTGTGCCCTTAGACCTGCCTTCATCACCTGCTTGTTTCCATGCACAGCCTCCACTGTTCTCCTCGGCTAATGACCCGATATCTTTAACTGCAGTAGTTGAAGGCTTAACCTTTTACCCATCCTTACGTCAACCCAACACGTACTTTGAAATGGACACTCACCACTCGGGCCAATCAGAGCATGATATACTGGCACGTCCACATCCCCTTCCTGTGTCTCTGAGTCCAGACCCATCTCTGCCCCCTCAACAACGCAACAACCAGACCTCAGCTCCAGTCCAGACTAACATCAGACCACTTTCCCCAACATTACCTTCGAGAAGCCTGCCTCCAGGGTCTCCCACAATGCTCTCTGCCCCGCCGGTGCTCCAGGCCCCTTCACGGCCTCTTCCTGCACTGCCAGAGCTCTGCCTGCCCCCGAGAGAACTGGAGCCATGGAAACAGCACAGCAGTCAGGTCTCCATCATACCCACCCTACAGGAGAATGAGGCAGGAGAGAGAGTGGAAGAAGAAGAGAGAAAAGTGAGAGAGAACACAGAAGGAGAGATGAAAGAAAAGATAACTGAGACAGAAAGGATGGTCAAAGAAATAGAGGAGGTCAAGAGCAAGGTGGTAGGAGAGAGAACTGAGAGGATGGGAGCAGAAAGAGAGAAGGAAGAAAGATGGGAGAAAGAACGAGTCCTAGACCCAGGTGTCATCGCTCAGATCTCTGCTGTAGAGGAAGAGAGGTGGGAGGGGGAGGAGGAGGCAGGAGAGATAATAGAAGAGAAAAGTGAAGCAACAGATGAAAAAAAAGGAGAGGAAAGTGAAGCACCAGATGAGAAAAGTGGGGATGTGGATAGTGAAGTGGGCAAGGGGAGTGATGAAGAGGTGGAAGAGGGTGAGAGAGAGATGGAAACTGTGGTGGTGGAGGTTGAGAACAAGGAGGTAGGAGAAAGGGATGAAGGGAGAGAAGTAGAAGTAGAAAAGGGGCCAGTCAAAGAAGGAAAAAGGCAGGAACTAATAGAAAAGACATATAGAGTGATGAGAGATGGAAAGTGTGATAAGAAGGGGAGAAGGGAGGAGACACCAGGGAAGAGCCAAGAGAGGAGCGTGGCAGAGGAGAACTGGGCTGAAGAGTTAGTATCAAAGAAAGACGAGCAGGACGAAGAGAATCTAGGAAGTATCCATGGAGAGGTGGAGGTGGAGTCAAACTCAGAAGGGGTGGAGCTAGGGCTAAAGAAATATGCAGAAAGAGAGGACAACGGAGAGCAAGCAGAAACAGGGGGAAATGATCTCAGTGAAGGCAAGACAGGTGTGGATGAAGACAGACAAGTGGACGAAGGGGAAGAAACAGGAGACCATCAGGGGAGTCAGGACACAGAGACAGACGAACAGGAGAGACATGCAGAAAGCCATGGACAGCCAGAACCAGAGCCAGAGAGAGATGAGAACTCAGCAGAGAGACGAGGCGAGACGCTAGCAGAACTAGAGAACAGTGATGAGCCAGGTATCAACCAGGAGGTTCTGACCACACAGACACAGAGGGAGGAAATGAAGACCAGTGATTTTAGTGATGATGATGAACACCAGCTGGAACAGAGTGAATCCAGAGAGAAGGATGACCTGCTTAGACCACCTGGAGGGGAAAACAACATAAGGCAGATGCTAGAGAAGAGAACAAAGATAGAACAGCACAGTATACTGGAGACAGAGCTGTGTAGAGGCAGTTCTGATACCCTCTCACACTCAGACATCACTCTGGACACACTCGCACACTCAGACACCACTCCTGATACACTCTTGTGCTCAGACACCACTCCTGATACACTCTCACACTCAGACCCCACTCCTGATACACTCTCACATTCAGACACTACTCCTGACACACACTCACACTCAGACATGACTCCTGATACACACTCACACTCAGACATGACTCCTGATACACTCTCACACTCAGACCCCACTCCTGATACACTCTCACATTCAGACATCACTCCTGACACACTCTTACACTCAGACGCCACTCCTTATACACACACAGACATCACGCCTGACACACTCTCACACTCAGACACCAATCCTGACACACTCTCACATTCAGACACTACTCCTGACACACTCTTACCCTCAGACACTACTCCTGACACACTCTCTCAGTCAGACCCCACTCCTGATACACTTTCACAATCCAGTTTCAGTCATGATTTACACACTATTTTACCTGCTGAAGAAGCTGAATCTGCAGCAACCAATTCAGGCCACCCAGAGCAGTCCATGACTGGAGAATTAACGCAAAACATGGCTGAAGCTATTCTAAAAACATCGATTGCTCTGTTAAACAAGGAAAAATGTCCAGGATGTTTCACAAATAGCAGCCTAGACAATGAGGAAAGTGTCGCTCCTACCACGGATTTAGGTGAACCTGCAGGGGGCGCCACCAATGAGACACTTCCAATGTTGGAAACAGAGGAGATTAGTGAGTACAACAAGGATGTGGCAAGAGATGACAGCGAGGTGGAAGAGGAAGAGAGTGACACAGACCAGATCAAATGTGAGCCTGCAGAATGGCACACTGCAGAACTCAAACCCCGCCCCTGCTGTGCATCTCAAGACAGGATTGGAAAGTCACCAGAAGAGGAGGACCTTGAAGCTGTCAGTCACAATCCAGAAGAAACAGGTGATTTTAATGATGGTGTCTTTTACATGCATTGTAAATCTTACATCAAGGACTATACTTCATATTCAATGACTGGTTTAAAATGTTTTTAGGATGACTGAGCAGCCACAGTATCATTACAAAGGCTTGTGTTAGCTCACCTGGTAGAGCAGGTACTGCAAGGTGCTAGAAACACCCAGGTCAGGGGTCTAGTTTCCATGCCAAGCAGATAAATCCATGTGCCAAAGAGCATTTGGCAAATCTCAAGAATGTCAAGGCTTGGTAACACAGGAATGTTTGTTGGATTTACTTTTTTTTTTTTTTTTAACATTACAGGTTTTATAACCACTGCTTTAGAGCAATGCACTCCAAGGCCAGAACTGGACCAGGATGAAGAAACCAGTGACTCAACCAATGAGATGGTCAATACTGAGGAGGGGCAGGAACCCACGGAACATCAAACGTCGGTTCCAGCCGATGACATGATTGTTAACTTGGACACAGTAACTCTCGGAGATGCAGCCAGTGTGGATGATTTGGTAGTTCACACAGACCAATAAGGAGAGAGATGAGAATAGAACACAATTATAAGGGCCCAAGCATCAAACTGAATTAAATCTATAATGAATACAGGGTAACCTATCACACTTCTGTAAACAATAATACTGTTTAACATGTGGGTAGAATCTTGTACACCTTTAGGAGCTCAAAAACAATATTCAGTACTCTGATAGAGAATATAGCCCCCCAAAAGTGTGAATGTGGATAAATCATAATTCAAAATGCTTTCACTGATGTATAGAAGAGCTGCTGTCCAGTGTTCACCTGCTACATCACTCACAAGAACTGCAGGACCTGTATTACAGAGGATGCAGGGTCACCAAAACCAGATACCCCTACTCCAACAGCCTTACAACTATATTTTGTATTTGACTTTGCTGGTGGCTTCTGATTGGTGTAAAGTTGCCAATGGACCAACCTATAGGGTTGCATTGCTTGATTAGTTTCAAACATGAGCATTTACTGAGCGACAGCAAGATTGTTTTCACATTTAAAAGTAAAAACCCTAGTTCTAAACCGATATGCTCTTCATCTCATGGTGTACCTTCACTATAATGAGAGTCATGTTTCCCATTTCTTACAAGGCACACTGGGGTGGAACCACTGCACAGGCAGCTTCACATTGTAAACTAAAAGATTAATAAATAAAACCACCATCACACCCTTACAATTTAGCCAAAGTTTAGTTTACATTAGAAAATATGTTCAGCAAAACATTTACATTGTAATGTTGCTTCTTTATTAATAGAATCTTAAAGCGTTTGAATCAAGCAAAGCCCAGAAACACCAACGAGACCCAAACACTTGGTGGGGAAAGAATACCAAGTGGTTCTGAAATGTTGAAACTGGCTATTCAAGTCTGCACTCACAAGAAACGGTTGAAATACATCCTCGGTGCCACAAAGTTTCAGTGACATTTAAAAACACCTTTATTGTTTCAAGTAATAACAGGTAGATCAACTCATAATTCTGAACAGTTAAATATTTACAAGAAGATAAAACAAGACAGGAAAGTGGCATGAGTGTCCAGACGCGTCTCACACACACACACGTCTTGCTCAGAAGACGTCCCGCTGTTCATAATTCAGAGTTTCAGTGTCGTGTCGCTGGTCGTGTTTCCCCTACCAGCAGCCCTCACTGTCCGACCCTCGCGGCCAGCACAGACGTGGTCGGTGTCTTGGTGGAGTTCTCCATCACCCATGGGTGCGCCAGGACTCCCTGGATGGTGAGCCGGTGGGTGGGGTTGTGCTTCAACAGCCTGCTGATGAGGTCACGGCTCCCCTCGCTGACGTGGGCTGGAAACGTGAACTCTACCTACGTCGGGACAGAAAACAGACAGGACTCAAACCATCAACACTGAACCGAGTAATGAACCGGGTGCTTCTTTAGATACCGAATTTACACAGGTAAACAAAATGGAGAAACGGGTAAACACACACCCTAGAGATCTTGCGGTAAGTTTCCTCGTAGCTCTTGGCTTCAAAGGGGGGTCGTCCAACCAGAAACTCATAACAGAGCACACCGAGACTCCAGAGATCCACCTTCTCGTCATGGGTCTTGCCCTCTATCATCTCTGGGGGAAGGTAATCCAGGGTACCACACAGAGTCGACCGCCTGCCAACCAAGACCAGCAGAGAAATCATTTAGACCCACACATTTGTACGTCTAGAACATGCACACTTAATAAACGGCCTGTATCCAAACATTCTGGAAACCTTGTGCACTACACTGATTAAAAGCCATACCTGGAGGAAGGCGTGTGGACCGACCAGCCAAAATCAGCGATCTTCAGCTCTCCGTTGGACCCCAGCAGCAGGTTCTCCGGTTTAATATCTCTGTGGATCACCTTCTTTGAGTGGCAGTAGTACAGTGCATCAGCCAACTCCATTATATACTGCAAACAAACCACCACAAAACCAGTCGTCAGGGAAACGGTGACCTCATCCAAAAAACAAGCAACATCCTCTGACAAGGACCCACATATTCCACAGTTGGGAGAATGTACGCAGTTCGACTCCTCACTGCCACTGGTCCAATTGCAGTCCTGTTCCTGTAAAACAGCTCCCCTGCACAATCCGGTGTTGGCATGACAACATTTGCAAAGTCACCCAACACCTGCCAATCGTTCCTTGGCAACCAAGCACTTCCTTAGAGTTTAATTGGTTCCTGCAACAGGCCGAGGGACCACGGCGAACTCACCGTGGCACTGCGTCGGTCGTCAAACGTCCCACAGCGCTGGAGCTCCCCGTACAGCACGCCCTTGGGAGCGAACTCCAGGATCAGGTACACGCGCGCCGAATCGTGGAAGTAGCCGTACAGACGCAGGATGTTGGGGTGCCTGTCAGGTCAAATGGCATTTGGAAAAGGTCAAAGGGCAGGCTTCAGATCACTGGAGAGTCCTATGCCCAACCACAGAGTTCTGGCTCCTTTCCTAACAAGCTATAGCCTGTGATCACCCTTTAAGCTGTTGCTCAATCCAAACCAACACCCGTCTTTCAAACAAGCACGACAGCAGAGAAACACCATGATGGTAAATAGAACCCGACAGATAATGATAAATGATCCTGTGAGTTATACCATGCCATCACACGTCTGCAATTCCAAACAGAATCTCCAGCATGTGCGCGCACCCAACACACCTGAGATGAGACTGGATCTCCACCTCCCTCCTCAGCTGGTGCTCCACTCCAGCTTTCTCCAGCTGTTTTTTAAATAGCACCTTCAGTGCCAGAATGAACTTGGTCTGCCTCTCGCGGGCCAGGTAAACGCTCCCAAACTTCCCTTTCCCCAACGCCCTGCCGATATCAAAATTCTCCAGACTCCACGGCTTCCTGGGGGACAGACAATAGAAAAAACAGGAAGGGTCTCAGGTTCACGTCTTTATAAAATTCTCTAATTTACTTTTCTCTTATGGTTAAGAAAAAAATGTAAACAAGTGATAAGTACTTACTTTTCAGTATTGGATGTGTTGGTTGTGCCAGCAACATATTTTTCTAAGAAAACACAAAGTCTTTAAAACAAGTTACAGGAAATAAGTACACAGATTGCATGCAAATGATTACTTACGGCTGGGTTTCTCCTGAATGCTGGGTTCAGCGGTTCTCACAGGTTCAGACACCGCGCCAACTTTGGGTTGGCACTGCGGCTGCGTCTTGGGCGGAGCCTGTAGTGGAGGTGGTGCTTGAGATGAGGGTTGAGTCTGAGCAGGGTCTATGTTCTGGTCCCCACCACAGGGGCTTTTCACAGCAGAGCCACCAATCATGGGCTTCTGGTGACTTTGAGGCCTCTGGACACGCTGTGGCCCCTGGGGAACTCCTAGAACATGCGTGTGGTTTGGCGTGTGCACTGTCTTGGGGCAGTTCTGTGCGACAGGAACCCTCTTCGGGCCATCACTTAAACCCTGGTTGTAGAAAGAGAGAGAGTGTGAGATCTTTAGACTGAATACACATGCTTTGCTGAGCTAAATCACAATACACTGTCTAAAGGGGAGTAATCTGAACAGAGGTGTCTGGAGCCCCAATTCGTCTTTTGCCAAACTGAGTTCATGCATCGTGATAAACTGGTAGACGCTTCACACAACATTAATCGTAACCCAAGGCCCAGGTGTTGGTCTATATAGAGCACCACAACATGTATACATTTCTGTGTAATATAATTTATAACGACGGGCTACTTAGGGGATCCAAATAACTTACCTTTTCGCTGTCGGGTTTTGGAATAACACGGTCTTTTGCTGATCTAAGTCTAGCAGCAGAGTCCATACCCTAAACGCACAAACATGAAACGAAAAAGCAAAGAGGTGAAACGCGCAACCAAAATAGATTTTCATATTAAACCCAAACCCTAACCTTTACTCAACATACTAAAGCTACCATTATGCATACTGTGGTAAACTAGCGAGATCAACGTTTATCACCAGGCGAGTCAGCTAACGATCAAACGCCATGTAGGTAGGTTAATAATTAAGATGTCGTTCTCGGCATGTATTTTATTTGAAGTTATTTTACCGAATACTCACAATGTCACTGTACGTTTTCTCGCCAATAACGAACGATACGATAAAGCCTCGAACACCGTTTGCTCGTCAAAACCGAATAAAGAACTTCTAGCTAGCAAGCTAGCTAGATATTAGACCACCAGTCGCTTTGTCGAAGAAATAATGCCTCTTTTTTAAAAAAAAACAACAACCCTATAATATTTATTCACCGTTAATATTTGTGAAAACGCTAGCTAGCTAGCACCGAGCTAACGTACAGAAAAGCTCAGCCTCGCGAAGGTAATATGGCTTGTTTAGTTTCAAATATCCCCCTTTTAAAAGCATTTAACCTTCCGCCGCGTCTGATTGGTCGGATGAATCTCCGTACTTGTATCCTATAGGCTGGCCAGGACTCTCTCGTATGACGAAATGAACCGCAAGTAACGCCGGGAAATTCTCAAAGTTTTATTGATCGCCTCTCGGTTGTTATAGTTTTCACGTTTGTGATTTGTGATTAAATTTGTGATTTCACGTTTTATATCATCCTATTTTAATCGCTTATCTGTACAAAACCTTATCACTAGTTATTCTACATTGTCTGATTTATTTCAGTCCTGGTATTTCAGGTTTATTTGTCATGTGCACAGAGGGAAAAACTAATAGACATGTATAAAGAACACAAGGAGTGGTTATCACAATATTGTAAGTTAAATATATTAAGTATATGGAGTATGTGCGAAATATACTTAATACCACTGCCAAGCAGCGACTGAGCGAGGCCCTTATCCCTTAATTGGTCATGATGTATTTAGTAATAATTGTAAGTCTCTTTGAATAAAAGCATCAGTTGAATGTAAAAAAAAATGAAAATGTAAATATGATAAATATTGCGGAGACAGGACTGAGTCCTTAGCGACAGTACTGTGATAATACTGTTATTAGAAATATTGCAATATGGCAAGAGGTCTATGGACCAGAGTGACAGAGACTAAAGGAGAGGCTGAGTGTGTGAGGGCATCACTGTGAGAGGAGTAGAGGGATGAGTGGTGGTGGGATTACAGTTCAGGATCCTGGTGGCCTGCAGCTTCCTCAGCCTACTGATTCTGGACTGAATCCTGTGACAACACTTGCCTGATAGCAGTTTTTGTGAACAGCACCAAACATATTGCTACCAGTGTGGAACTTTCAAGCAGTGTATTAGTGAGGATTATTCTGTTTGGGTTAGACAGAAGAGTTGTTCACTAAAACAAGTCAGCAGACACAGCAGACTACCTGAAACAACTGCCATGATTCCTTATAATGAGTTATTAATGCAAATTATTTTTTTTACATGACAAGAGCCCAGTAATGCAATGAATGAATTTTTAATTATTTATGTTGCTCTTAGGAGATAGATTTTAGGAGCAACACACTTTGTTAATGGAAGTGAAGATTTGTATAATAATCCTCAGTGTTGATCCCATTTCTTTAACAGCTACATCAATTAATAAAAGATAATATGTCAAGATATTGTACGTATGTGTGTTAAAGCTTAATTCTACCTTTGTCATTAAACAGTATATGACGCAGGAATTTAGATATATTAAAGTCCTTCAAAATAAAAGTCTCGCAATAATGACGGGAGCTACTCTGTCCCTATGCAACTTTTATTTTTGAAGGATTAAATGTTATTAAATCTAAATGCCTGTGAATATGCATTTTTATTTTGTAATGATAAAAAATTGAGTATAGCTTATCTGGCTAAACTTAGAAACCCTGTGTTGTGGAATCCAAACCCAGAGTGTAGCCAGTACAGTAGGGTAGAGTTCAGTATTCAATATTCAGTTGGACTTTAACACTGTTAAATTACAGGAATCAATGTTGATCCTAGTAGACGTTCAAAAATATGAGCGCTATCAGACATTGATAAGTACAGTAACAAACAGTACCAAACTATCAGTGCTGGAGTTCTTTCTATTCTTGGTACTGAGAAACACTCAGGTTTAGAGAAAATGTGCATTTTATCAATCATAATACCATACCAAGCTTCGCAGATTAAATATGTAACAGTAATTGTTTGTTTTGACCTTTTGACCCCTAAATCACTGATCCAGGAGTCACCCCTGGACCTAGGTAATCCTTATCGTTCCAATAAACCCAAACTATAATATATTTTAAATTATTCTTTTACTGGACAGTTTTACTGTAGGCGCGTGAATACCGTGAGTGTAGGCTTTACATAATAAGTTTCAGCTGCCTTTAAGCACAAATACGACTTCCCTTTACAGGGGATTGATAAATGTTAGCGTGTGTAAACTGTTGTCCGGTAGCACCACCTTGTGGCAAGCTTTGGGAACGGATTCTAATGATATTCTAATCTGCCGTTTTTACTGAACCCGTAAAAATGTAAAACATTCATTATCATATTATTAAATGTCAAACATTCATTATCATATTATTAAACTTTAAACATTCATTGTCATATTATTAAATTTGAGACATTAATTATCATATTATTAAAAAATAATAAAAACTAAGCAGAATAATGAGTTCATGGTAATCAATATTGCCATTAAGTAATTTACTCAGAAACAGCAATGTGATCTCTCTGAAATTAATTAAAGTTTGAAAAAAAATGTCAATCACTTCTTGTGCGATGTTTCTGCAGAAAATTGGATATTAAGGTGCTAATTAGTATTTTGCTGGATGTCAGTAAATATTGGGACACTATGAAAATAATATAAAATATAAATATAATCTGGAAAATAAATGTTGCTAAATACTAGAGACATAATAAAATATTCACAAATGTTCATTTTAGTTTAATTTTATTTTATATACCACAATCTAAATTTTCTGAAAGAAAAAGGAAAATAGAAAATATTTTCTATACCTGTAACTCTTTTAGCTTAGATATTTAACTTTTTTTATATCTTTGATATTTAAGTTTAAAACTTTAATGTTTTGAAATGAAAATATACATTGGAAAACGAATCTTTTATATTCATTTATATTATATTTATATATATATTCATATTATATTTATATTTACTTAATATATTTTTAAATATTAATAAAGAAGATATTTTTACAGCCTCGCAGACGTGACGAAACAGTTGGGTGTTACTGACAATGACCGTCCCATCCACTGCCCCGAGTACAACACCTTATTTTAGTCATAGCTAGCTATTTGGATGTTCTCCTGAAAACCGGTTATGGAACTTTGTTTGACATTCACTTTTTTCCAAGGCGAAACAAAGAAGACATATTAGCTACTTATCTCATTAAGTTTTACGACACAACACAATTATTCTGACAGGGGATTACAAGCTTTGTGCTTGCACTTCAGTCTACCTTTCTCACCCGTGTTAAATTAATGTTCCTTCGTCAGTGTGTTGGACAACAGTTTTATATAAAAAAAAAAACAACAAAAAAACAAAACAAATCCCCTGACGTTGTAAATTCCGTGCCTGGAGCTGGGCCGGCACGTGGGACTCTTGAGCTTGAGCACGCCCCTGCCGACTGCGTCTGGAGAAGACTGCCTCGTGGCGCTGTGACGTATTCCTTACCTTTTTGACCCATTATATAATGACTTCACGTGCTCATGTTGCTTGCCTTACAAATTGTCAATATGTGTAGCAGTTGAGACCAAAACTTGTGAAAACATAAGAAAAGTATTTAGATGACGTTGGTATCCAAATAAATGTTTGTGAAAATTGCTAAATTTTTTCAAGCTCTAAAACAATGTTCGTAAAGCAGAAATCACTTGAATGAACTATGCTTGAATCTTCTATGCTGCGTAGAAGAGGCCCAGTCACGGTTCCTGTCGCGCTCGACTAGCTGTTTCCTAACACCTGGCTGTGGTGTCACTGATGTGTGGCTCCTGATAGGCTGAAGGCGCCAAGAGATACGATCCACAGTGCTGAAATCAGAGCATCAGAGTCAGTGCTAGGAACACGTACGTTTCTTCTCATGCTCTCTAAACATGCTGAAACTTTGCTTTGGAGACGTCTGAGTAACATTTTAATTTTTCTTTCTTTCGTTCTGTTTTAGTTAAGCAAAACTTTCAGCCGCTTTTTCTGACCTAGTCTTCAGTATTAGTACAGATTATTTGAAAGAAAATGTAAAATATGTCGCATCTGATATAAATGACGTACATTTACATCTGCCGTTTCAAGGTTTTTTTTGTAGTTGCTGGAGTACCCAGATGACTATCACTGGGTGTGAAATGTTTTTCTTGCCATGGATGATAAATTATTGCAACAGCAGTTACCACTAATACAATTCCATATCAATTCTGAATATTGTGCTGTGTATGGCTGTAAAAATGTCTAAGATTAAGTATGCATTGAATTTGTGTGTATAGGCATGTATGTGTGTGTGTGTAGCTACTCAGCCAGTGAAGCTAACAGTCACCCAGACACCCAGAAGGTCCCTCGTGTCTCAGCACGAAAGCCTGGCTGTTAAACCAATGTTGGACCTGCTACCCACTACTGTGGGTACGACCCACTGGGGCTGTTAGTGTGTGTACGGACCCACTGGGGCTGTTAGTGTGTGTACGGACCCACTGGGGCTGATAGTGTGTGTACGGACCCACTGGGGCTGATAGTGTGTGTACGGACCCACTGGGGCTGTTAGTGTGTGTACGGACCCACTGGGGCTGTTAGTGTGTGTACGGACCCACTGGGGCTGTTGTGCTTCTTAAAGCACTTCAGTACTGTGTACAACTAGTGTAGCCAGTGACTCCGCAGTGTCAGTGCCTTTTGCAATCAATAATACTGAAATGGCATTTATTATTAGATATAACAGTCAGTCTTTTTCAGTTTCTGTCTTTAAAATAGGTGTGAGAAAGATTTATTTAAGGGATTACCTGAAACAGCACAGATTATACTGGATTATTAATAATAGAGGAATGGATGATACTTTCTGCTCTTTGTTTACAGCAGGTCATTATGGGTCAAAGGAAGCATGTGAGATCTTGGTTAGACCACCTGAACAAACCACCCCATCCACACTGAAGGAGCTCAGATGGTCAAAAACACTCATCATTTGCTGCTATTCATGGAACCTCAGTGTGTATTTTATTGTTCTCATAAAATAACCCTTAGCATTTTTTCCATATCTGACATGTCTTCTACACCAGACAGTGCAACAACATATAATTATGACACTAACACTGAATGGATGTGTAATTGTTTTATACCGTGGTTCAGAACATATGACACTGCACATAAAAAAAGGGTTTATTTTTACATATGTAAGACTTTTTGAATACATGCTTATCGTTGTATTCTGACATCGGATCTACTTCATCATCAGCAGCAACAAAAAGGTGTTTTGTTTATCTAATCTTTACTCTTTTCAATTCAAACAACGTTACCAATTTCATAACAGCTTTTGTGTTGCAAGAAACAATTCACAGTACAGTGGTTGCCATAGTAATGGGCCTATCCAGTAGTTAATCATTTTAAGAAGGCTGTAATTCCTTATCAAATGCCAATTTGGAATTTGGTTTTGCAGTGTATTGCACTGGATGGATATAAAGCGTAGTTCAGCCTAGGCAGGTTTAATATGTAGGTGTGTCCTGTAAAACACTCCATCCTCACGGCCATTAAAAATGTTAAGAGTTCACTGTTGAAGATGCATTTGGCAGCCTTTGTTTCACACTGACGTAAAAAAGATCTGCTTGGGTTGTACATTACTGTCCTGTGGTGTGATGTTAACATGCATAGAGGGGGTCTAGACGTAACACCCTGACTCCTCCATCACATTATACATCCCTTTAAGGCTGTGCTTTTATTCAGTGTTGTTTTTTTCTTTAAGAAAAATAAAATAAAAATTAAAAATTAAATTAAAACATACTTTAATGACATCATCTAATTAAATTAAAACATGCTTTAATGACATCATCTAATTAAATTAAAACATACTTTGACATCATCTAATTAAATTAAAACATGCTTTAATGACATCATCTAATTAAATTAAAATATACTTTAATGACATCATCTAATTAAATTAAAACATGCTTTTAATGAGATCATCTAATTCATTTCATGCAATCATATACCTTTAAATGGGCCCATATTCAGAGCCTTGTTTTGTTTAGCGTTTAGTGTGTATAAGTCTGCTAGTTCAGACACACTTTTAAACATCCAGTGTCTTTTCTGAGCACCTGATCTACTTAAATACAATGAACAATAAACAGGAATACCATGGAGATTTGCTTCAGTGTCTCAAGATACACTCAGTACATTGTTGATATAACTGAATAGCAACAAGAAAACCTGAAAAAACACATAAAATAATATATATCTATATATATAGTATGAATAATATTTAGTTATTTGTAATATTGAGTGTAAAGCTTTTGGCATGTTTTAGGAACCGGACTAACCAGTCCAACGCAGCATTCTTAAAAGGAAGTCTGGTGGATCCACCTTATACTGGCAATATGATGTCACTCAGGTTAGAACTACTTCTGTTCGACGGTATTTGGTACAGTTGCGTGATCTTAACAGACATACACACACATTTGCCTTGAGATAGAAAGAGAAAGATTCGTTAGTTCCTCTGAAGGCCTAGAGACACTGTGCTGAACACACAGACTGGATTAAGCAGATCCCTACTGGGTAACAGATTGATTCCCATTCGGCTGGTCTACAGGTTTAGCACCAGGTAAGTTTTGCTGCTCCATTCTGGTTCAGTGTTTGAAAGTGCAAGATAATCGTTAAATGGTTAAAGGACTTTGAGAAGAACAACACTCTCTCTCGCTTCACAATATCTTAACACTACCACATTTTCAGTAAACAAGGTTCATAACATAAGATACATTTTAAGATCAATACAAATATATATTAATGATTATTAACAATAACAATACATGTTTTTACTGTCATTTCAACCACACGCATATATGTTTAGAGAGAGGGAATGAGAGTGAGAGAGAGAGTGAGAGTGCTGCTGCCTGTGACATGTCTTACATGACTGCAGCAGGGTAGTTCAGTGCGGTGCATTTCACAGTGCAGTGCACTGGTTGGTGGTACTGTAGGTGTTTAAAACATGGTTTTGGCACTGGATGCATGGGCACACAAACTCTGGAGTATTTCAGTACAGTGAACATATAAGATTCAGTACAATGAACATACATGGCTAAGATTGAGTACAGCAAACATACAAGATTCAGCTGTCAAAGTGTACAGAGAGGAAAAATGAATAGGAAAGAACATGTCAGATACTTAGCAGTCTTGTGAAGAGAGAAGTAATGGGGGGAGCATGGATGTTGCTGAGGGTGGTTTGGACAGGAACTCTCAAGAAACACAGGGAAATCACACTCTTCATGCAGACAAATACTCACGGTGGAGGCGAGCCATTCGGAAAGAGAAACTCCTTTACCAGGAGCACCAGCACCACCATCTAACATAATTAAAGAGCACAAGACAGAGCTGTAGTAAGAGCGGAACATTTCAATGGTCAGAACTGTGCTTTCCTGTTGCTCTCCTGACAATCTGATACTGAAGTACAGTGGCGTTTGGTTTCTGAAGAAATGCATATATGAGTGTAGATATATTTGTTCAATCATTGTCTCAAAGTATCAGTGAAAGATATCAGCCATGTACCTGTTAAACAGAACACAAACAGTTCTGGACATATTTATAGAAAATAAGCATCTTTTGTGTGTGTGTGTGTGTGTGTATATGTGTGTACCTACTCTAAGGTGTGTGTGTGTGTGTGTGTACCTACTCTAACATGTGTGTGTGTGTGTACCTACTCTAACATGTGTATGTGTGTGTACCTACTCTAACGTGTGTGTGTGTGTGTGTGTGTGTACCTACTCTAACATGTGTGTGTGTGTGTACCTACTCTAACATGTGTGTGTGTGTGTAGATAACTTGCTGAAGGAGTTGTTCCAACCAGCCCACTAAAATAGTGGACTGTCTATAGAACTTTGCAGCCGTGAGGCACTTCACAGTTTGTATTGTTTTATTATAATGAATCCTTTTTAACTACCCTAGAACACACAAACACACATACACATAACACAGCTGGGTATGTATGTAATGTTTGATCTATTGGCAGAAACATAGCAAAAGCTCAGCCTGTCTGTCTGAAAAATGTCTGCAGGTTACAATTAATCCATCTGTCTCTAAGCCACAGTGATGCTTTGTTTCATCCTGAATATCCAGTTTGATCCATAATTGATCAGTTGAACTCGATTTATGACTGAAACTTCAAACACTGAATAGCTTCTGTACCTCCCAAGAAGCCTAACCAGTGGAGAGGTTCTGATTTGAATTCAGCTTCAAAATGGATGTTAGTAGTCAAACCTTCTCTTGCTAAGATCATCTGTTATTAGAATAATATCTGTAGAAAGCACAGAAATTATATTTTACATAAAATAATACTCTGTATTGCACATCATATAGTAGCCAAGTCCTGGAGCCACAAACACTAATACTAATAATAAATACATACATGAGATACCCTCATTACTAATAATAAATACATACATGAGATACCATCATTACTAATAATAAATACATACATGAGATACCCTCATTACTAATAATAAATACATACATGAGATACCCTCATTACTAATTATCTCATAGATAACATAAGATAACCACAAGATAAGATTGCTAATAATAGTTCCAGTATTGTTACAGTGAAAAATATTCACTGAATAATATTATTTAAGATAAATAACTCACTCACATACCCAGGGTTCATTTCAATATGCTCATTTAACCAATTAACTTCAGGGAACACAAAAGCAAACAATAAAAAAAGTTCCATGACCAACTGAGCAGCACATCTGTGTTCTCAGGGCACCATGATGGAGAACGAGCCGAAAACAGAGACAAACGAAGACAAAACAGGAGAGATGACAGAGGAGACCTTCCTGAAGAACCTTTACTTTTACATGAAACAGAGAGGCACTCCGATAGAGAGGATTCCTCATCTTGGCTTCAAACAGAGTGAGTGAGCGAGAGATAGAGAAAGAGAGAGGGAGAGGTGAAAGAAAAAGAGAGAAAATAAAAATAAAGGTAGAAAGAGTAAATGTGTGTGTGTGTGAGAGAAAGAGAGAAAGAGAGAGAGAGTGTGAGAGAGAGAGTGTGAGAGAGAGAGAGAAAGAGAGAGAGAGTGTGAGAGAGAGAGAGAGAGAAAGAGAGAGAGAGTGTGAGAGAGAGAGTGTGAGAGAGAGAGAGAGAGGGTGAGAGAGAGAGAGAGAGAAAGAGAGAGAAAGAGAGAGAGGGTGTGGTGAAAGAGAAAGTGAATGTGACAGAGATTGAAAATGAGTAAATGTAAGAGAGTAATTACAAAGAGAGAGAGTGTGAGAGAGAGAAATCAACAGGCTAACTAGCTGTTTTCTTCCTTTTCTCTAGTTGATCTGTATATCATGTACAAGGCAGTGAAAGATTTAGGAGGATATCACCAGGTAAAGATCATCCGAGTGGTTTACACATCATATTAGAAATGACACACTTCAGGAGCAACCTGTGAATACTGCGCAGAAAAACAACATTATTATAATAATTATTATTATTATTGTTGTTGTTGTTGTTTATGTAATACATTTTCCACAGTGTAGAAGAGTGAATTCAGTTTCACTGTTGTTTGTTAATGTTGTCATTACTAAAGTGTGTGTGTGTGTGTGTGTGTGTGTGTGTGTGTGTGTGTGTGTGATATTGTAGGTAACTGCTCAGCAACTGTGGAAGAAAGTTTACAACATTCTAGGGGGAAATCCACGAAGTACCAGTGCAGCAACCTGCACCCGGCGACACTATGAAAAGTACGAGTGTGTGTGTGTGTGTGTGTGTGTGTGTGTGTGCACGTGTGTGTGAGCTTGTGTGTATGTCTGTGTGTGTGTGAGCTTGAGTGTGTATGCCTATGTGTGCACACGTGTGTGTTTTTGTGTGTGAGCTTGCATGCGCATGTGTGTGTGCAGGGCTGTGTGTGTCTGTGTGTATCAGCATGTGTGTATGCACATCTATGTAAAACACAGCGAATAATGAGTGTTTGTAAAACAGAAATAGGCATGTCAGTTTCCAAAACTCTAACCCATATTAAGATCCTGTACGTAACACAAAACCAACACAGCCGTTTAGGATGAGCACACAACAAATGCTCCAAATACCACAAATACCTAGAGAGAAATGTCTTGTGTTCTCAGTGTCATTGTCTGGTTTTTACAGTCTCTTCATCAGAACATACAGTTCTTTGCATGAGCTTAAGAAACATTCCTGTGCGGTTTGCTCGTTATAAGTGATCGTGTGTGCACTTCAACACAGGCTGCTCCTGGCCTATGAGTACCACACAGCTGGTTACGGAGATGACATTCCCATCAGCCCTCCTCGAAAGCGCTTCCGTTACGATGACGAGCTCCACCTAGGAACCAAGCATGCAGACTTCAGACACATAACCCAGTTTAACCAGGTAGACACTGCACTGCTCAATCCACAGCACTTCCAGCTTCAGGACACCGAGTACCTTTTGCAAACCTGTAATTAATTTGGAGTCTCACTCAGTGACATTAAAGAGTCTTATTTCACAGTTATACTCTATTTACACAGCTTTTCCTTAACTGACAGTTGAAATTATGAAACATTTTTCAAACTGTTTTACAATATAAACACATGCAAATTCACTGTCTCCTCCAACTCCTGCCAAAACACAGATCCGAACTGAACATCAGCCAGTCTTACTAGATGGTGTGTTATTAAGAATTCAGTACTATCTGAATGTAATTCAGTATATTCTGAATGTAATTTTTTTGAAGAGCAGTTGGTTTTGGAAAGTGCAAAAAACTATGTGTAACCTGTGTAATCATACTAATATTATCAAACACATTTATAACCGACAATAAACCTACGAACAACATTCCTCTGCCTGGGAAGGTTTTCCATCAGGTTACGCTGTATTTTGCTTAGTGTGTGGTATATTTATAGATGCATGTAAAATAAAAATATTTATTTCGTTTTATGTCACTTTTTTTCTTGTCATTTCACAGTTCATGCACCCTAGACCCGAATCTCTACCTGGTTACTTCCCCCTGACCCAGCCCATGCCCTCTGTACCCCCCATGCCCTCTGTGCCCATGGTGCCCAGAACCTCCACTGCTTACATGCCTGGCCTGGCGTTTGACTCAGGCACCTTCAGACAGCCTGTGGCCCTCCTGCGCCACCTGGCTGAAGAGTACAAGTCGACATCAGGCTTGGTGGAGCCTCTCAACCTCAGCAAGAAATGTAGCAAGATGGAGACCACAAGCCACACCCCATCATCATTTGCTCCACCTTCTGCTAAAAAAGAGCCCAAGTTTCTGAATGAAGCACCACCTCTGTACCCTTTGAGGGGCATGGTTGAAGATGAGGCAAGTGACCAATCAGGTTTAGTGGGTGGATCCTCACGGGGAGAAGTACCCACCCCGGCCCAAGCAGTCATAAGCCCACTAAGAGTGGATGAGCTTCCTGAGATCCACCCCATGTCCTCTGTCGGCAGTCCACCCTCATGGAAAAGACCTCCAAGCCCAGCTGGCCTTCTCCCCCCCAGATCAAGTTACTCCGATGCAGTACCCATCAATGAACCAGAGAAGAGTTTCCATGCATCCTGGACCAAATCAGGGTCTTCTACCCCTCCTCAGCCCAGCTCGAGTCCATTCAGCTCCAGTCATGCCCCCGTCAGTTCAACCCCAGACCCCTACGGAGGAATGGAGGTCCAGATCCCTCTGTCTCTGCTCCAGAAATGGATCAAGGAAGGTCTACTCTTTAACTCCGCACCCCAACCCCAGCACATGCCCAGATGTGCTCCTCGTGAACACACCACAGCTCGGTCTTCACCTGAGCCCATTGGCCGGCGAGAGCCGAAGAGCGAAGCTTCAGCTCACCTTTCAAACGATCGGCCAGCAGACCTGAGCCTGAACAAGAATTCCAGAGACCCCAAAGAGTACAATGGCAGCACTTCGATGACATCATTTCCCAAGTCCTTCTCCAGCCCCGTGAACGACACCCACACAGCTGCCATCGACCGCTACGCAAGCGTCAAACCATTCCGCATGTGTGCACCAGTGAATGCTTCGCTCAGCAGGGATCTCTACCACCGCGGCTCCCACCTCAAAGCCCTAGAACCAAGGGAACAGGGCGCCAGGCAGGCCCACGCTGCAGGGGGAGTCCCTGTCTCCCCACCACACAGCCCTCCCTCGGCCGCGCACCCAGCCTCCTGTCCTCAGAAAACAGAAGGGCGGTCAGCATCACCCAGCCCTCCCATGGTGAGGGTGAATGCGGTCTCTCCTCCCCTCTCCTCTCCTCCCCTCATTCACATCACACCGGAGCAGCTGAAGCTTCTGATCACAAGCTCACCATTCAGACGGGAGAGGAGAAAGTTCTGCTAAATGTCTTTACACAGAGTGGATCACAGGCTCAACCCCCATCTGCTGTGGCCTGCACTGCCACACAGAACTGTAATACCTTGTTCTGAAGGATTATAAAACAAATGGAATAAGCTGCCTTGTAGTAAGGGATTTTATTAACCTTGAGCAGGAGGTTATAAATCATTTTAAAGGCAAACACACATGTACCAAACTGTTACCTCTGGCACATTGGCAGTGCATTTTTGAAAGAATGTACTGATGTATAGTTTTTATGCTTCATGTAGCAGCTACAAAGTGCCCCAGGTGCTCTATGAAGTGCCCCAGGTGCTCTATGAAGTGCCCCAGGTGCCCTATGAAGTGCCCTAAGTGCCCTATGAAGTGCCCTAAGCCCTTTTGTTTACCTTTTTAATACAAGAAAAATGCAGGAAGAGCAAATGCATGCTAAGTTTTACCATGTTCTAAACTTACCATATATATATATATATATATATATATATATGAAATAACTGTATATTTGGAAAACGTTTTTATTAAAAAAGCCTTTTATACTATGTTGTATTTCTGTAGTAAGTAATTAACAGTCACACTGAAAATAAAAGAAAACTGTAAAGATAATATTTACATTTTTTTCAGTTGATGTTTATCATCACTTTTAAAATATATTCTACCTGCTAATAGCTCCACTTGTGGCCAGGCTTCAGCCAGCTAAACATGTGTGAGTGAGTGAGTGAGTGAGTCAGTGTGTGAGGTACAAATCAGGTATATTAGCGGCTTTGCATCTATAAACAACAGCAACAACAACAACAAAATAACAACAAAAAAACCTCAGGAGGAAAATCTATAATCATCTACACATAAAATCTATAATCATCTACATTTAAAATTCAGACAACCTGGCGTTCAGTGTGCCTGAGCATGAACATTTTTTGTTAACTCTGTAATTGAATAAGGGCAGAGCAGTTTTGTCTTACAGAAAAGTTGTAATTAAAGTGTTCACCATGAAGTATGTGAAAATATCAAGTTCGGTTAGTCTTAGCTTCATAACCAAAAGAAGAAGAAATAACCTTCTTTAATGAATCATTGGTGGATGATAGAGGTGTAGAGTTAAAGTGTGGATGGTAGAGTTCCCTCAGGTAGAGGTAGAGGATTTCAGGTGAATGAAATGTGCTGTACATGAAGACCTGTCTTCCCCTGTCCAAGCTTCAGTGGTATAACGTAATAATAACATACACCACAGTTGTCAGACCTGTCAACACGGTTGTGTATTTTGAAGCATTATTTTATATGCGGACTTGTTCTGTGTGTTCATGCCTGCAGTGAAACAATTACTCAAAAGAATTTGTCTGTCAGGGACACATGGGTGTTATTTCCTGGATACCTTTGTCATATTTGGTTAAGCTCGCTGCTCAACACAATGTTGATTTTTCAAAATATTACATTGGACAGTGTTATATTAGTAATATTTAAAACAGTATTGCCAAATTTGTAACTTTTTTGTTTGTAAAGTTTTGTTTTTTGGTCGTAATTTTTAATAGAGCAGTAAAGAAACATTAACATGTAACAAACATTAACGTGTAACAAACATTAACGTGTTTTCATCGTGGTGCAGTCGAACCTTTGTGATGTGATGCTTGTGGCTCCCAGTGCTGATGATATTTATCAAATGATTATTACCTAGAAATGTCTTCAGTCCAGGTTTGAAATCTTTCCACATGTCCCCCCTCTTCACTCCTGTGGCAGTGGCTGCCCTGTCTGATCTCTCTGCCACTGTTCTGTCTGATCTCTCTGCCACTGTTCTGTCTGATCTCTCTGCCACTGTTCTGTCTGATCTCTCTGCCACTGTTCTGTCTGATGTGGGTCTTTCTCTGACTCCCATACAATTGAAATCCCTTCTTGTCACTGTCATCCGCCTAAAGTAAATGTTTAGAATCTTTAAAAATGTTTTTGTAGATTATGTAAATATTATTTAGAAAAAAGGAAACAGAATGGAGTGAAAATTATAATGCGCACAGCAAACTCACCAGTGTTAATGTCAACACCTCCAGTGTTAATGTAGGCCCATCTATATCCACACTTGTGGACTTAACGTTTCAACAGCAAACTAAATAGCCAAAAATCTTCTTTGGACTCTAACATTCATGCCATGTTTCTTTCTGTTGATGGATTTTTACAAAAACAAACACTGATGTGAACACACTCAAGCACCAGTGAGAGATGGTATGTTGAGGAGAATCTGCTTTAGGTTCATTTTTAACACTTTGACCTAAATGCTAACTCTTAATATCAGACTGATCCACACGAATCAATTCTTTAATATCAGACTAATCAACACGAATCAATTCTTTATTTTATATCAGACAGATCAACATGAATCAATTCTTTATTTTATATCAGACTGATCAACATGAATCAATTCATTATTTTATATCAGAC
>JAOXYF010000003.1:24757117-24768347 GCA_028565775.1 Sternarchorhynchus goeldii
GACAGATCAACATGAATCAATTCTTTATTTTATATCAGACTGATCAACATGAATCAATTCATTATTTTATATCAGACAGATCAACACAAATCAATTCTTTATTTTATATCAGACAGATCAACATGAATCAATTCTTTATTTTATATCAGACTGATCAACATGAATCAATTCATTATTTTATATCAGACAGATCAACACAAATCAATTCTTTATTTTATATCAGACAGATCAACATGAATCAATTTATTATTTAATATCACACAGATCAGCATGAATCAATTCATTATTTTATATCAGACAGATCAACACAAATCAATTCTTTATTTTATATCAGATAGATCAACATGAATCAATTCTTTATATCAGATCAACATGAATCAATTCATTATTTAATATCAGACAGATCAACATGAATCAATTCTTTATTTTATATCAGACAGATCAACATGAATCGATTCTTTATTTTACAGATCAACATGAATCAATTCTTTATTTTATATCAGACAGATCAACATGAATCGATTCTTTATTTTATATCAGACAGATCAACATGAATCGATTCTTTATTTGCTTTTACTGCAGTAATAGCAATAAAGTTACAGACAGTAAGACATTAAGTTCATAAATCGCTTGTCATATTAATATTTTTCATATCTTATAATATTATTAAACAAACATCCTCTACTAAAAAATAATGCATCCTTATTGGCCACTTATTACTATGACATCATAATCATCATGGCATTTATGGTTGAGGATTTTTTTAAATTATACTATAATGGAAATATAATGGAAATAGAAAAAGCATATTTATAAGGAGAAAATAAATACTGAATTCATGAGAAGCAGGTAAGATGGTACAGGTGTATAGCTCAGTGTCTCCACCCATGTGTTAGTTATCTATCATTTGAAAACAAACATCATTAGAAAAGAAAATGTGTGTCTGTATAAAATGATGAAAACCTTTAACTGACCTTGGTTGCACAATAACATTTCCTTGAGGACAGGAGATAAAAAGACTGGTTGCAATGGAGATAAAAAAGGTTGTTTTACTGGTTGCACTGGAGAATTTCAGGAAAATGCAGGTTTTTTTTTTGTTTGTTTTTTTTTGCACAAACATCTCCACGGGAACGTAAGACCCATGGCAGGAACCCAAACTGTTTTAAAGAAACTAGTCATGAAGACAGAGATGCAAACTGATAGTTCTCTGCACTGAGCTGAAAACACACACACACACACACACATCCACTCACCCCCCCCCCACACACACACAGACACACACACACACACACATGCACACAGACACACACACACTTTCTCACATGTAACATCCAGCCACACATTCTCTCACGTCCATCTCATCTGCACCTCCTCTTTCTCTCAAACAGACATACACACTCCAGTTCAATCATACACACGGAACAATCACATGCTTGGATATAACGAGGCTTCTGTTTCCTGCACTGTTGTGTACTCTGCAAATGGAAATCTGTAGACAGCCAACTCATATAATACATTTGCACAAATTTATAAATATTCCTTTTGCCAAACAAACATTTACATGAATCGATCTGTTTATTCAGAGATCCGGATACAGTGTACAAAGCAAACATGTTTTCAACATATCAAACCAAATGATGCAGTATACATACAACAGGCCTGTTTGATCAAGCATCATAAAAATTGGTGCTGGTGAAAAAATCAAACAAGGAAATTACTTTGTAAGAGCTACACTGAATAAATGATTCAGGGTCATTTCAGATCACAGTGACACCAGGGAAGGAGCTCAGATGGCCCACAACAAAATAATGGAATTTCTTGCATTTAAAAAATAAGAGAATCAAAAGTCTTTAGCAAAATTCAGCATGGTTGCCAGGAAACGTGTTCGTATTGTCATGTGTAGCATGTGTAGGGTGTTCAGAGAGACAGAGCAGATACTGATGGCACATGCGTGATTTATTCTGAATGCAGTGATGTTTCCAGTCTCTCTGCTTCACCAGCAGCATATTCCTGTTTGACCCACTTTGAACAATGTGGTCGGCCAACTCAGGCTATGCAGTGAACAGAGCTCAATAAATGTTCTTGTATGTTCATGGAAGTTGCCGTTTTTGCACCTGTTCCTGACATGTACGTGTTACTTGAAAGGTTTCTGTCTGTAACTCACAAACTCTCCTCATTGCTAGCATAGTTCTGGGATTAGACGTTCTCCAGGAATCTCCAAGTATGACCTGTTTGAATGAAGGAGTCTTGACTACTTCATAAAGACTCTCACTGCTGCACACAGACACCTTCAGACACAGCCAAACTGATGGTGTGTGTGATAGAACACTACACAGACTCCCGTAATCTCTGCAAGATCGGGAACAAATATACCATCAACTAAAGGACTACTGGAAGCGTTAACTAATTATATAATAGGGGTTAGTATACTGCAGATCTTCAGGATGTGAGTTTAGCACTGCCATTATATGTACCTTTTCTCAGTTTTTTAGGATGGATGTGAAATCAGAGTCAAACAGAAAAAGGGCCTGGGTGCTGGGATTAGCACTGGGCACTGGGATTAGCACTGGGATTAGCACTGGGATTAGCACTGGGATAGCCACTGTGACAATAGCTCCTGTGGTCTGTGAAATGTGTTCTGATATGAAGGAGTATCTCTGACAGGATGGAAGACCAGTAACATCTGTTGACTGGAACAAAACATTATTCTGAACAACATGAGGTGTTATATGTAAGGTGTAATTATATGCAGGGTACAGAAAACACACGTCGTAACTTCACAAGATCTTCACGGGGGTCATTAGGTCAGCAGCTACTGTATCTTCACCCCCAGAGGTCAGACATCTCAGACTCACCCCCTCCCCCCCTCCCCCAACCTCTTGTTTAAACCATCAAAAAAAAACTCTTAATACGTAAAACCAGTAACCCACACTGGCCTCCCTGGTGAATAAGGCTGTATCCAGCCTTGCTGGCATCATTAACACATGCTCAGCTCCACCAGAAAGACATCTGAGATCTGAAAGGTTAAAGGAGAAAACATGAAAATTCTTAGAACAGCAACAAACAGAACAAACACGGGAACCTTAAAGAAATTCTTTAATCATGAATTCCTCATTCCTCCCTCCAGGTTAAAACTGTTGTGGTAAAAAAATCTCAAAGGTGTCCTTCCTTGTTTCTATTATGGCTGGAATTAACTTTTCTTTTTTCATAATGAATATTTTCAAAACCTGAGAAAGGAGGAAACAAAACTTCTCTAAATAGTTTTGCAAAATAGTTAGTTTCGTCATTACTGGCAGTTGAGCTACAGTGTTCTGTAACATCTCTGTCATGCCTTTTACCCTGTGGCCTTCCACATTACTCATAATGTCGTATAGTAGTGTGAATGACAGGATAACACCAAACCCCTTCCATCACCCAGACCTGTTATCCATGCAAACTACACAATGCACAGGAACTCAGTAACATCTCCATGGCAATAATTATGTCATATTGTATTATTATTAAAGGGAAAGCCTATTGTACAATTTTCCTATTGTCCCTGCTTTGTGAATTGCTCTGTCTCAGACTGCAAGACCCTGCAAGAATAGTAACGATAACCAAAAAGATCACTGGGGTTTTTCTTGCCTCCATTACGATACTTACAACACATGCTGCTTCTGAAAGACCATCGACATTGTAGAAGATCCCACTCATACGTCCCAACAACCCTCCTCTCTTCTACCAGCTGGGAGGTACTGAAGCATCCAGGCCCTCACAACCAGACTGTGCTACTGTTTCTTCCCTCATCCCATCAGACTCCTCAACACACAGTGACTGACAACAAATATTTAATATATTTAATATATTGTATAGGGCTGTATAATAAGAGTGGATGTACTGTTCTCTGTCTTATCTACACATAAACTCTTCTTTTGTGTTGCACCACGATTCTGGGGAAACATTATTTTGTTTCACTGTATACCTGCATGTAGCTGAAATGACAATAAAAATCCCCATGAGCTCTAGCTGCAGGTGGGATGAATTCAACATGCAATAACCTTTCAGGGGGATGATAAGAAAGCAAGTGGTGAGGAAGAGATCAGCCTGGCAGGGACACGCTGGGTGAGATCAGCCTGGCAGGGACACGCTGGGTGAGATCAGCCTGGCAGGGACACGCTGGGTGACTCACACACATCAACGTTTCACTTTCTCCACTCTTTCGTTTCAGTTCTCTGTTGACACCATTTGAGAACCTTCGGGTGAATCAGGTGAGGCTCTGGAGTTGTATGTAATGTGCTATCAATTATCTCAGTCATGAAATTCTGACTGATGCGTTTGCAAACAGCATTAACCAGCAGCATTAACCATCAGGTTTAACCATCAGCTTTTTTTAACATGCTGTAAACTCGAATAATTTCATGTAAGTGAAAAAAAAATTCTAAAGGTAAATTCTAAAGTAACTTGTTCATGTAAGTAAATGCAATGTAAGAACTGGGTTAATACTATTATTAATATAAGAACTGGGTTAATATTATTATTAATATAAGAACTGGGTTAATACTATTATTAATATAAGAACTGGATTAATACTATTATTAATATAAGAACTGGGTTAATACTATTATTAATATAAGAACTGGGTTATTATTATTATTAATATAAGAACTGGGTTAATACTATTATTAATATAAGAACTGGGTTAATACTATTATTAATGTAAGAACTGGGTTAATACTATTATTAATATAAGAACTGGGTTAATACTATTATTAATGTAGGTGTGTGTGTGTGTATGTGTGTGTGTGTGTGTGTGTGTGTGAGAGAGAGAGGCTCTGTCAGTTATAATAAAAACAATATGCATTTATGATCCTTCATACTTACACTAAAGTGGAACACAGCTCCTCAAATGGCTGGTATGACAAACTAGAAGGGCTTTGCCCACTCCACCTGCATCAGTCCCCACTCACTCCGCCCCCTGGAATTCTGAACACCTGCTCCTAATCATGGTTCCTGCTATAACAATAGTCCAGAACATTCTTTACACTTGAAGACGAGTCTTGTGTTACAAAGGGAACCTTCCATGTAACCCAACATCATAAGTACAGTGTTTGTTTTAGCTTTGTGGAGACACATTACCTTCTCAATCCATCAGGACTGAACTTCTATACTCTATATAAAATATTAGCTAAATGAACCCAGCAGAAATCTTCAGACAATCTGGAACTATAACACAAATGCCTGTGTGAGATATTAGAAGAGTAGAAGAGCTTAGAGAGGGGCTTCAGCCGTCTGAAACTCAGACAACAATAAACAAAAGTTTATTCAAAATCCCAAACAATGAACACAACATTAAGCACAACATGCAGTGTAATCTGCTCTGTCCATCTTAACATAACGTTCCTGGCCATCATTATGAATTAAACCTAATGTGTGAGGTGGCATGATTCAAACATTAATAGGAATATATAAACAAATATAAACACATCTCATGTTATTTGCCACTCAAAGGCTTTGCTAAATTTGTATCTCTTCTCACTCACTTTTTAGCTCTGGGTGCAGAAATGCCAGTATCATGTTTGTGTTCTTTTGATTACTGTTCTGTAGATATTCTTAATCTGCCCTGGATCAGAGCACAAAGGTTTGCACGTGCGCACACAGCAAGATAGTGTCACACTACAGAAAAATGTAGATATACTTGTGATCAGATGTCATAACTTTGCATGAAGCTCCTAGCATTTAGAATATCGAATGTTTCACATTTATCTTCCATATTTATAGTACTCATATAATTAGAGACACTTTTATAAAAACTGATGTGTTAGTTAAACAAAACCAGAGAATAGCTGCTCGACAACTTACAGGTCATACGTATCATCATTTCTCAAAATAATACAGTTTTTGTCCTTTGAGACGGTGTTACTGTCCATGTAAGACGTTAGTAAGGTGTGTTTACAGCATCCCTGTGTGCTTTTACGTGACACACTCCACGGTCAGAGATCTAATTATAATGTTGTGTTTATCATTATAGTACCATCAGTGCATGTTTGAGGCTGAGCCAAAGGCTGCACATAAAAACACTGACGTTTCCTTGTTCAACCTGTCCTTCAGTAACCAATACTTCAACTCCAGCAAAACTAAAAACTTCAGGGTATGAAGTCCCAACATGCCCTGCATGAGAAATGGCCACACAAGCATGACTTCTGCAAAATAATGAAGACATGCCTGTAGAGGACCAAGGTGGCGTGTGGAGCCGGGTCACGGTTCTGACTCGGAGAGAGCGTGACGGATCTGACCCAAGATGAGAAAGTGATCCTTTTGAGACTCTCAGATTGTAATGCAGACAGATCATGGTGGATGAGTGTGCGTTTGTGGTGGATGAGTGTGCGTTTGTCGGGTATCATACTGAAATGTTCTTTTAAGTGCTCCAAAGTGTAATGTTTTACAGGCATCCGCATACAGAAGAGTGAGGTTTGATCCGGATCACAGTTGGCAAAAACTCTGGACTATGGAATGTGCACAAATGTCTGTAAATGTCCACTAGCCACATCTGAGGGTCCTCAGGGTCTGAGGCATCACATCCTACATTCTCACAGCACCTTCGGTAACTGAGAGGGAAGAGAGAGACAGACAGAGATAGAAAGAGACAGAAACAGACCGATAAGACAGAGAGAGAGAGAGAGAGAAACAGGTATCTGTGAAGCACAAGCACTATGAAACAGTCACACTGTCCTTCAAAACCAGCCTGTACGTCAGTCCAGATTTAATCTTAGTATGGCCACGTGGCTGGAGGCTCATGTGGAGATGAGATCTGGGTAAACAACAAAGACAGTGAGTGAGAGAGACAGAGGGAGAGCAGAGGAGAGCAGGAGTCAAAATCAAAGAACATTAAACTGAGGAAGAGGAGACGAAGAAGCCGTCAGACAGCCACCTTGTCGGCTAGACGAGTGGCAGGATCACGCCTGCTGTGGTTAGTGTTACAAGTTCAAGTCAGGTTTCCGTTCTATGGCTAACCAATCAGACAAACTTCACTCGATGTCAAAACCTATCAGACAAACTTCACTCGATGTCAGTGCAGCTCCATTACTTCCACATACCGCATATCTTGTGAAGGCACAATAACAGCTCCTCAGGCCTGCTTTCCTGTGAAAGGCATCCTGACCGAAAAATCAATGATTTTTCACCACCAAATTCCTTGAGTTAAAAATGATTAGATACACACACACACACACCACACACGTGAATGCACATACATTACCTGCACGTACACACACGCCACACACATGCATGCACGTACATTACCTGCATGCACACACACACACACACCACACATGCATGCATGTACATTACCTGCACACACACACACACACACACTCACACACACACTCCTTATCTGCTCAGATAAGCATCATGGTTAACCCAGATAACCCACGTATCCTCCCCTGATTGAGTCTGAACTTTCATATGAACAGATAAAGAAAAGGAATTACACCTACCAACAACCTACCAACAACCAACCAACAACCTACCAGCCACCTACCAACAACCTACCAACAACCTACCAACAACCTGCCAACAACCAACCAGCCATCTACCAACACCTTACCAACAACCAACCAACAACCAACCAGCCACCTACCAACAACCAACCAACAACCTACCAACAACCTACCAGCCATCTGCAACCTACCAACAACCAACCAGCCACCTACCAACAACCTACCAACAACCAACCAGCCACCTACCAACAACCAACCAACAACCTACCAGCCATCTGCAACCTACCAACAACCAACCAGCCACCTACCAACAACCTACCAACAACTAACCAGCCACCTACCAACAACTAACCAGCCACCTACCAACAACCAACCAACAACCTACCAACAACCAACCAACAACCAACCAGCCATCTACCAACAACCTACCAACAACCAACCAACAACCAACCAGCCATCTACCAACACCCTACCAACAACCTACCAGCCATCTGCAACCTACCAACAACCTACCAACAACCAACCAACAACCTACCAACAACCAACCAGCCACCTACCAACAACCTACCAACAACCAACCAACAACCAACCAGCCACCTACCAACAACCTACCAACAACCAACCAACAACCAACCAGCCACCTACCAACAATCAACCAACAACCTACCAACAACCAACCAGCCACCTACCAACAACCTACCAAGAACCAACCAATCACCTACCAGCCACCTACCCTCGTCCAGACCCTCCCTCTCCCTTCCTCTGTCTCTTTTGCTATCTCTCTCTCTCTTTTTCGTTATCTCTCCCTCTCTCTGTATCTCTTCCTCTCTTCCTCTGTCTCTGTCAATCTGTCTGTTTCTTTCTTTCTCTCTCTCTCCCCCTTTCTCTCTCTTTCCATCTTTTCTGGAAAGACCAATTGTTAACAAATGTTTGTCTATCTGCTGCTCTGAGATGTGTGTGTGCAACGGTGTCATGGGTACCTGTGATACCACATGCAGGCAGTCCTCCAAAATTCTTACCAGTCCTCACGAAATGCCTGTCAGTGCCAACTCTGTGCTAAACGATTATCTACAAATAATCCTCCTAGTTGTGTCTGGAAACAAATATAGGTTCAAACTGAACTTCTACATGTCAGTATTTAGTGTGACCTTCCTTAGTAAAATACCTTCTTTACAGGTCAGTATTTAGTGTGACCTTCCTTAGTAAAAGACCTTCTTTACAGGTCAGTATTTAGTGTCACCTTCCTGTCATACTTGCCACTGTAGAAGAATGTTTATATAAGATATTTTTACAAATTGTTTTCAATACTGTATACATATTGTCTGTATTTTATTCAGTTTCTATTCAAATAAGGCAAGGTAGGTTTGTTTATATAACACCTTTGATACACAGTGGCAATTCAAAGTACTTTTCATGCGAATAAATAGAAGAATCCTATTAAACCTGAGATCTGTTACCTCGTGAAGGTTTTTGCCAAGAAGTAACAATAAAAACTTGTGATATTGAAACAGAAGGTTTAAAGAATAAAATAACAGTTTACAGAAATAAAAAAGTTTAGAGTCACAAAATGAAGTAAATAAATAAATTAATAAAATAAATAAATAAAAAAAAACTTAAATGTTTAATCATATATGCATGAAAAAAGAAACACTTTTATTTGTGATTTAAATGTTTCTACATTTGGGGCAAATCTAAGGTCTTCTGGCAGTTTATTCCAGTTACATGCAGCAAAACAGATAGATAGATAGATAGATAGATAGATGCAGCTTCACCATGCTGAGGATCTGGGGGATCCACTAAATGCAGCTTCATCATGTCTTTGTCTGTGTTTGTCAGTGTTTTCACTTTGCATGCTATCTTCATTAAATAAACCCATTTCACATTACACAGTGCTTCGATATCCTCACTTTTTGTACTTAGTGTAAGCGTCACAGTTTTCAGCCCGACAGAAGAAAAAAAATCAGTTCCACTACACCTGAAATGAAATATAATCCACACACCTGTCTCTGTGTTACATATAATTCATACACCTGTCTGTCTTAAATATAATCCACACACCCGTCTCTGTTTTAAATATAATCCAGACACTTGTCTCTGTCATAAATATAATCCACACACCCATCTCAGTTTTAAATATAATCCAGACACTTGTCTCTGTCATAAATATAATCCACACACTTGTCTCTGTCATAAATATAATCCACACACCCGTCTCTGTCATAAATATAATCCACACACCTATCTCAGTTTTAAATATAATCCAGACACTTGTCTCTGTCATAAATATAATCCACACACCTGTCTCTGTGTTACATATAATTCATACACCTGTCTGTTTTAAATATAATCCACACACCCGTCTCTGTCATAAATATAATCCACACACCCATCTCTGTCATAAATATAATCCACACACCCATCTCAGTTTTAAATATAATCCAGACACTTGTCTCTGTCATAAATATAATCCACACACTTGTCTCTGTCATAAATATAATCCACACACCCGTCTCTGTCATAAATATAATCCACACACCTATCTCAGTTTTAAATATAATCCAGACACTTGTCTCTGTCATAAATATAATCCACACACTTGTCTCTGTCATAAATATAATCCACACACCCGTCTCTGTCATAAATATAATCCACACACCTATCTCAGTTTTAAATATAATCCAGACACTTGCAACTTCAAATTTGCCCTATTAGATCAGTCAGCATCCATCAGCATCTGGACATGTGACATGACATCAATCACATGTCATTCATGTAGTACTGCTCCTGTACTGTATTATTTACACCAGTGTTTCCCAGTGCAGCTCCTGGACTGCATTATTTACACCTGTGTTTCCTAGTTCAGCTCCTGGACTGTATTATTTATACCTGTGTTTCCCAGTGCAGCTCCTGGACTGTATTATTTACACCAGTGTTTCCCAATGCAGCTCCTGGACTGTATTATTTACACCAGTGTTTCCCAGTGGAGCTCCTGGACTGTATTATTTACACCAGTGTTTCCCAGTGGTGCTCCTGGACTGTATTATTTATACCAGTGTTTCCCAGTACTGCTCCTGGACTGTATTATTTACACCAGTGTTTCCCAGTGGTGCTCCTGGACTGTATTATTTATGCGAGTGTTTCCCAGTGGTGCTCCTGTACTGTATTATTTACACCAGTGTTTCCTAGTTCAGCTCCTGGACTGTTTTACGCCTTCACCAGATAAAAGCAACAGTGTGAAAGTAGGGGAATTCTACAGATGCGAATAAGGTACATTCAAGAGGACATTAATCATTACAGAGATTTGACAGTCATTTCTAAATCCTTTGATGAAAGGATGTTTAAACACCATTAGTAATTAAACCCCATTAGTAATTAAACCCCATTAGTAATTAAACCCCATTAGTAATTAGTGGCAACATATGCAATAGCAGCGGGATTTTCCAGGCCACTGAGCCCAATATCACAACAACAGATTAAAGAAGCATTAATCCCATCTATCAGTCTTCTTACTCTGCTGGGCCGTTTTCCATCATTGCATTAATAACATGCTTAACGCAGCCACATGAATACACCTGACTCATCCTGGCATTCAAGGCCACTGCTAACACCTCAAGTATCAACACACTGCTGGGAACTGATTCAAAAATTCACTCCTCTTATTGCTGTAATAGTGTATGCTTGTGTGTGTGTGTGTGTGTGTGTGTGTGTGTGTGTGTGTGTGTGTGTGTGTGTGTGTGTGTGTGAGTGTGTGTGTG
>JAOXYF010000003.1:24768447-24778960 GCA_028565775.1 Sternarchorhynchus goeldii
AATACCATAGATTATAAACTGCAGTAGAATGGGTAATACCATAGATTATAAACTGCAGTAGAATGGGTAATACCATAGATTATAAACTGCACCAGAATGGGTAATACCATAGATTATAAACTGCAGTAGAATGGGTAATACCATAGATTATAAATCTATCATAGGTGATGAAACAAAGAAGCAGGTGCTAAGGAAAGCTCACCTGGTTGAGCAGGTAAAGAGTAGAGTTAGCAACACTGAGGTCATGGGTTCAATTCCAAGGGAGAATACACACCGTCATAAATATCAGTACATATTAAGAAAAGGAACTTAATGTAAGACTTGAATTTCTCACGTTGCTTTTGGAGAGGACGGCAACACCGTCTCACTGGCTGCCTGGTCATCCTCTGCATATGACCTGCAGGGAGAAGGAGAAGCACAGGTGAGAATGAGACACAGCACAGGTGAGAATGAAACAGCACAGTCTGAGACAGCATAGGTGAGAAAGACAGCACAGGTGAGAATAAAACACAGCACAGTTTGAGACACAGCACAGGTCACACACGCATCAGACATACGTCATGGGGTTGGTTGAAGGCAGGTAGTAGATGAGCTCTCTCATGGTCATCTTGGTGTGATCTTTCACTGTTTTAGGCTCCTTGCTTCCCATTTTGGGCCTCTGCTGTTTTAGCTAATGAGTGAAAACAGGACAGGTCGTTAGGGACAGGTCGTTAGGGACAGGTCGTT
Source organism: Sternarchorhynchus goeldii (assembly GCA_028565775.1). NCBI lineage: Eukaryota > Metazoa > Chordata > Actinopteri > Gymnotiformes > Apteronotidae > Sternarchorhynchus > Sternarchorhynchus goeldii. The sequence goes on from JAOXYF010000003.1 coordinate 24,769,174, forward strand.
AGGGCGTGGCCTGTACAAGCGGGACAGGAAGTTAAGAGCGTGGCCTTTCTCTTTCATCATTTGTAATGCAGACATTTGTATAAATAAATAAATAGATAAACAAATAAAGCAAAACCATACCAGAAAGGTTGGCAGAGGTGCAAGTGCACACACAAACCTACCTTGTCTTTATTCATCTCCTTCTTCAATAGTTCTCGGAGTTTCTTCGCCCTGGCCAGCCTGAGGCGGTCCCCCGGGTCGTTCAGAGTCCTCAGAGCCAGCGGGACCTGTGCTGACGGACGGTGCAGAGTGGGATGGGGTGGGGCTTTTTCACTGAAGGCACTGAGCTCACCTTGCTCTGACATCACACACTCTTTCTTCTCTTGCATAACAGTCCGTTGCTCAGATGGAACCAGCTGAGATTCAACTGATTTTTGTATTTCTTTAGAATTCACCAGCGTTTCTGGTGTTCCTTTATGCTCTTGTTCCAGAGAAACTGCAGGAGTCTCCTCTACGGAGGCAATTGGATGAAGCAGGGGAGGGTATGTGGATTTCCTTCCCACTCCAGAGGGTCTCCTTCTCCCTGGTCCCCTGGGGTTATGATGAACCTGGCTATCTGATGGTTCCTCTGGAGCAGAGGGTGGGGCCAATGGACCAGAGGGTGGGGCCTGTGGGTCAAAGGGCTTGGCCAACAAAACATTGGGTGGAGTTGTGGTGGGAGCTGTAGACTGAGGTACTAGAGCTGACGCACTTTTGACAGGAGACTTCAGAGTCTTGGAGGAGGTGTGACTAGGGCCGGGTGAAGGGGTGGGGGCAAGAGCTGGAGCTGGGGTGGGAGCAGGGGCAGGGTTAGGGGTGGGTGCCAGGGCAGGGGCAGTTCGAGGCTTGGCAAGGTTGGGCAAGACAGCAAAGCGTTTTCTCCTCTGAGTCCCGACTGTGGACGGAGTGCTGGTATCTGGGGTTTGGGCTCCCACATGCCTAGAAGAAAAATAATTTCACTGAAGAAACTTCACAGAGGAAACCAGCCTCTGATTATACTGCTGGAGGCGAAAGTCATTAAATAAAACCTCTACAGCTCATGTTACCTTTTAAAATAATTATTCCATAAATGAGACACTTAGGTAATGAAATAAACGGTAGATCAACCCAGTGGACAAATCCCACAGTCTGGTTTAGATTAGACAGAGCATGAGGTGGCCTGGATGACCAGTGTGCACAGTGAAAAGGTGACATACACCACAGGGCTGTCACTTGCTGGCTGAGTCACTAAACCGCTGTTCTGGAGTTCTGCTTTAAGGCCAGGCTCTTTAGCAGGAGTGGCAGGGGCCTCATCGGCCCCGTGCTCGGCCCCCGGGTCACGGGAGGTGGCTGAGGAGGATCCACAGCTCCGGGCATCATCGTGTGATGCGTCTCGGGAGGCAGACAGAGGCCTGCTGGCTGGCCTGACGTTGGGACGCACGCTGATCCTAGACCTGCGGATCATCCTGCACTGGGGCAACACAAAACAAGGGAGAGCACATGGGAGGTGCTCCTGTACACATTACACAGACTCATCAAACATGCACTACGATCCTTCTTAGCTGAGACTTCAGGGAAGATACCCACACACACACTATGTATTTGAATTTGAAAAACTGCTAGCTTATACCACAGTCTTTCATCATACCAGGCATTGAATACTGCATATGGCTGTGATGACAATAAATATATAACGTAGCTACTTTTAAAAAGTGAATTAAACAAAACACGGCTAACAGTCACGTTATCGTAAACTCAGATCCTCGGGTCACTTTACTAAATTCTGTGTAATGTTCGATCATCTAGTCATACTGTCTACTCTGAAAAGAAGACAATAGCTAAACTGTTTTCTGTTAGATGTACTCTGAATTTCTGGAGCCTATTTGAATTGACGTGTATGACATTACTGATCATATTCATCTAGCAACCAGCTAACGGTAGCTAGCTATCGATAAGCATAAGCAAAGAGAACCAAGATAGCATATTGTTAGCTATTTTAAGAAATGCTTTCAGGCAATCTTCGTTTCCAACAATTACAAATTCACACATTCACAAAAACATTGGATAAAACATGACAAACGTACTTTATCACGACTATATTTCTTCAACGTTCATTTCGTAAGGGTAAAACTTGCGCAGGTTTACTACTGTCGCAGCTGCCATACTCTTTTCAACCACGCGAGAACATCGCGATATTTCGGTACATCCGACCGTTTCCGGTTTCCCTGTCAGTGGTTCCTGCTGTGAGATATGTCTCAGCCTACATCTGTTGATTCTATTTTTAATGGAGACGCTGCTACCGTTTCGACAGAAGACGATTCTGAAGGTTTTGCATACTTTTCAGAGCTACCCGTTGAAGTCAGCGAGAGACGACCCACTTGTTTACGATGCTGGTGAGATTATAACACCTCAGCCTTTTGAGTACCTGGTTAGCCAGGTATCTTAGCTAGCTATTGATCATGTGTTATGATTACTAGTATAATTTGGCAAATAATAATATAGCTAAACAAAATAAATTGTTAAAAGAGACAAAGCTGTTTGAAGTAATCGTTTGCTTGTGTTACTGTTGCACATTTCATGTTAACTAGCAGTCTAGCTAATTTATCAGTTGCTTTTACTGGTTATACATTTTAAATCAACCTACAACAATTTTACACAACCTCGACTTGTTCGATGCATTTCCAACACATTTATTTTTTGCTAACACGGATCATATTTCCTACTGTAGCCGTCCAGAAAAGGTTTGTCTCTGTCCGTTCCTGCCGGTTGATCCACTAGAAGTGTCCACCTGTCTGTACATCGTGCAGCACCCAGCAGAGGTTGGTAGTACCGGCGGATCGGTGATGAGTGAAGTCATCTGCATCTTTTGCTGACGCGTGAGATTATTCTATATCTTGGTACACTAAACAAAAAAAATTCTAAATGAGATTTTAATGATTTAAATTTAGAATTTTAGTGATTTTTTTTTTCATTCATGTTCAAGCTTCGATTAATTATGCTACAAGTTAGTCTCACCTAACTTTTGTGTTTCGTGTTTTTCCTGTTGCAATCTATTTGCATTGTGATTTTTTTTTGTCCATTGCCCCGCACTGTGCGCGTACTGTGTTCCCCATATGAACGTACTCTGCACTGCCCTCTTCAGGAGAGTCGAGTACTCCGCACTGTACCCCTCCTTGCAGCGTGCTTACCGAAAGGAAAATGTAAAGTCCTGGTTGGAAGAAGATTTAATGAAGAGAGGTATGTGTTCTCACAGTTAACAAAAAATCACTAGACGTCTTTTGAGTTTACAGTTTGTGCAGTGCTCATTCAGTACTAAGTATGGATCTGTTAGCTGGCCTCAATAGTAACCCTATCACCAGGCACCCTGAGCTAGCTGCAGTGTGCAAAGACAGATTCACGCTCATTCTGTATCCTGGATCTGACGCTGAAAACCTTGAGGAGTTGGAGGAGGACTTCACTGCCACTCCACACAACGTCATCATTATCGATGGCACGTGGAGCCAGGCTAAAGACATGTTCCTGAAAAACGCTCTTTTCCGTCTGCCTAAGCAGGTAGGTGTGTGTGCACATGACACACAGCCACTGAGTTGTTCTAGTACAGTCACCCTTGCTGTATGTACCGATACTGAGTTTACAGATTGATTTACATTGATTAAAACAAAAACAAATTAAACTACAAACAGTTCTGCCAGTTTTTTTCAAGATCAGTATAACTTAAACTTTGATATGATGCTAGAGAGAACTTTCTGTAGGCAGTAAGATGGTTTTCACATTTTGTGAATTCTGCTTTTGGACTCTTTGTTGAGTTTGGTAACTTCAGATGATGAATTAATATAATTTATGTAAGACAAATTCAGTTCCAAATGTGAAAACATGAAGGAAAATGGACACATCTTTACCTGTATTTGGTATCCAGATATTTTTTTATGAACATCTTTCTCACATGTAAAATAATATCATTAAACATTTCAAGATCTGTTATAATAATTCTATAGCAGTGCAGATCTGCAGTGAAAACTGTTTTTGGCTTTCAGGTGCAGCTAAACAGCGCCCCCTCCAGTCAGTATGTGATACGCACTCAGCCCACCAACATGTGCCTGTCCACATTAGAATGCGCTGCCGTCACGTTGTCCATTATGGAGAGAAACCAATCCATCGCAGAGGTGGTAACAGATCCACAATCACAAAATAAACAGGCACCCCCTTCACTCACTTCCTGTGTGTCTGAATGATCTCTTCCGGTGTGATTGCCACATCACTTCCTGTGTGCAGGTGCTTCTGCGGCCTCTGCAGGCTCTCTGCTCGTTCCAGCTGCAGCACGGTGCACAGGTACACCACAGCAAAGAGTATCTGCTGAAAAGTGGTCTCTACGACAAGCCCATGCCCAGAAACAAGCGCAAGATCAAGAGGATGCAGAAACTCATCACCAATCAGAACATCTGAGGCCAGCGCGGGGTGTGTGTTGTAGTATTGGAGATGGCTGAGCATTTTCAACTGGATGAATGTGTTCTTATTGGTCTAGTCTGTTGTGGGACTTGAATGTTTCTTGGTATTCTCTGCAACAGGATGTTTGTCCACCTGTATGTGGTGGTTTTTTTTATATCAGTGATTTTTTTTTTTTTGTAGCACTAAAAATACATGTGATCAGGGATGGAATATGAAGTTTATTACTGTTATTATGAGGCAATAAAACAACCTCCACAACTTATCAAGAAATGTGTGTTTTAGCTAAAGCTCTCCCTGAAAGATTAAGGTCTTCTCTACCTTTATCATAGTGCTGACCAGATGAACCTCTCCCTCAAACATTATGGTCTTCACTACCTTTATCTTTCAAAAGAGCAACTTGCACAAATGCACACTTTTCTTTCAGTTTCTCTGGATTTTTTAGACAATAAAAGGGAAGCTCAGATTTATGTACTGTTTTTTGTTGAGATTTTTAGTATTTTAAGCATATACAATGCATTGGTCTTATTATGTCCAGCCTCTAACAGTTAAGTCACCTGCTGCTTCATAGTTCTTAATAAACTGCGGAAACGAGTTATTTCTGAGGGATATAAAATGTACAGTTACTGTGGATGGATGTTCTCTTAACGTTGTTTTTAAATCCTGGTTTAATGTTTTCTGGGCTATAGAATTGAACCAATTCTTGGCGGTAAATTTGTTTAAATAAATTTCTTTTTAAAAAAACCCCTCTAAATTAATATCTAAGTTGTTTTTTAGTGTCACTGTGCGTTTTTTACACGTCTCACAGCGAGTATATGACGAAAGAACATTCGAGAGTAGCGCGGCCAATTAGCTTTCTTTAGTGTTTTAGTGTCACAGATGACAATGGCGAATCACATCGGGAAATGTTATAAGGGGGTGGGACCTTTGATTTGCATTTAATGTTTGGAAAAACGGAGCGAGTATCGATTCCTGTAGACATGCGCGATGTAACTTCAAAAACACTGCAGAATAAATTATGCTTTAAAGTTATTCATTACTTTGATCAAGATTGACTTAAAGTCACGTTATGGAATTACATAAGGTTAAAAATTTTGTCAGCAGTTAGTGTTTAACCTTTACTTGAACAGGTACGCTAAAATAGATGATACTCTGTGATTTAACCGATTAAATGTAAGGTTAAGGTTATTATTGCGCAAGATAACGAAGAAATGACTAAAGGTCGATATTCAGTTACCTATACCTAATTTAGCCTCCTGGATTTAACTTGAATGTACAAAATCCGCGGACAGTTCATAAAGGAGTTGGTTATTATACATTTCTGTGTAATCATCGATATTCAAAAACCGCATCATTGCTACTGCAGCTGATTTCTAGCAACCTTATCGTTTCTTTCTCGGGATCAAGATGGTAAGTTTACCAGAGGTAAATGAACTGAAAACAAGACTGGAAAACACCCTTATATCTTACCATAACCTCGGAGATCATGAATGGCGGGTTGCAAAGAAATCGGTATGTATAGTTTTGTTGTTGATCCATTTTTTTTATATATTATTCCGATTTATTAAGTACTACTGCCCTTTCGTGAATCCGGTGAAATCTGTTCCGACGGGATAGTCATGGTACCGTTTTGTTTCACGGCTGTGTTTACAATATATAACATTCTCTCTGAAGAAGGACTGGTAGTCGTTCTGCTCGCAGTTAATGCACACAGGGAAGAAACGGATCACAGAGGGAGAATGCCAGACTGAAGACCATAAGGCATTTACTCCATCATAATAATTACACCAATTTTCTCTTTTAAGTTTCTGTGGTTTTGGAGAGTCTCTTGTAATTAAATCTACCAACAGGAGGCGTCCGAACCGCTTTTTGCTTCTGATGTTTCTAATTATTGCAAGCGTGTCTCCAGAGGCGCTGCTCAGATGGTTAGTCATATCGCTTTGTTTGTTTATCGATATACGCATTTCTGTTTCTTTAGAAAGATGTTACAGTTTGGAGGAAACCATCAGCTGAGTTCAACGGCTTCCTGTGAGTTCACTGGACCCTGTAATGGAAATGCGTACATATCATGCATGGATGGGTCTTACTCTACTGTACTACCTTTTGGTGTAATTTGGAAATCAGTGAATCTTCAAATTGCTTTATTGATCTTATTTCTCTCGTAATCATACAGCATAATCTGATTTTTATTATTACTGAGATCTGATTTATATTTACTGACTTTGATCAGGAATTACACTGAAAAATCTGATACAGTACAGAAATAACTTTAATGTAAAAGGTTAATTATCATCTTAGATGACATCAGAAAAAAATATTGCAGATTTAATTGAAGAATATTACTAAGTATCAGACTAATGATGTTTCATGGTATTTAGTGGTGTGTGTTTTGATAGTTACTTCTGTCTGAACCAGGACCCTCACCCTCTGGTTGGTTGCAGGTATAAAGCTCAGGGGATTGTTAAGGAGAATCCTGACAGAATAGTCGACTATATTCGACCAGGATCATTCAGACTGGAGTGGGACAGTCTAATGACTTCTATGGACATTGTAAAAACATTCGACAAGGTAAAGTTATTAAAAGTAACAATAACCAGGACATGCAAAGTATTTGTTCATGTTGCATGTTTTGTGATGTGGTACATGAGTGTTGATTATGTGGGACAGGTGTGCTGTTGCTGTGTGATGTGGTACAGGTGTGTTCTGTGTTGTGTGATGTGGTACAGGTGTTTTGTATGATGTGGTACAGGTGTGCTGTGTGATGTGGTACAAGTGTGTTGTTTATGTGGTACAGGTGTGTTCTGTGTTGTGGTACAGGTGTGTTGGTGATGGAGTATTGTGTGATGTGGTTCAGGTGTGTTGGTGATGTGGTACAGGAGTATTGTGTGATGTGGTTCAGGTTTGTTGTTAATGTGGTACAGGTATGCTGTGTGATGCGGTACATGACCGCAGGACAGCTCTGGAACATCATTGCGCCACGAGAGTTCATCGATTTCTCCTACACCACGGAGTATCAGAACGGCCTCCTGTCCTGCGGTGAGAGACCTTCACCTTCTTAAGTCTGCATGTACAGAAGTGACCAGACCTTGCAGCTCTGCGAGGAGCTGTTACTTTAAGAGCTTAACAACAGTACAAGTAAGAGAATCGGAGTATCAGGACATGGTAGGATATAGTTTACTCTGATGTAATCAGTGAACACTGGAAGAACTCCTGACAAGGTCAAGCGAACATCTAACATTTAACTAATATATGGAACGGAAGGATGGATTAATGGAATAACAGGTGAATAAATGGGAGGAGAGAAAGATAAATGCAGTGCACGTTTGTTTGTTTGTTTGTCTGTTTTGCTCAGGTGTGAGTGTGAACCATGGTGAGCACAGGCAGAGCTGTGTGAGGGGCTTCAACCACCCATGTGGATGGTTCTGTGTACCTGCAGAAGTGGACACAGACAGCGCCACCTGCAGTCTGCTGACTGGTTACATCCAGACAGACCTGAGGGGCCTAATCCCGCAGTCAGCTGTGGACAGCGCCATGGCAACCACCCTCGTCACCTTCTACAGCGACCTGAGGGGAGCACTGAAGACATAGCCAAATCCCTCCTTCTTTCTGCCCTTCTATCTTTCTCTCCCCTTTCTCTCTATATCTCTCTCTCCTCCTTTTCTCTCCCCCTCTCTGTCTAACTCTCTTGCTCATACTACCTCTGTTCTCCTTCTCTCTGTGTCTTTTTAGACACTGATTAAACAGTGGAATTTATAGTTAGAAAATGATCAAATAACACTGGTCAACAGTGATTTTGCTTCTTGCAGAACATACCTGTCTATTATGTATTTTATGCTGAATGCAAATATATTTTCTGAATTTTTTAACCTCCCAGTTTTTTTTGTTTTGGTGTATTCACATATCATCTTGTATATGAGACTGGAGCCCCTCTATGCTGGCAGGCTACTGCTGGATACTGAACAGGGAGGTTCCTGAGGACAAACATAAGCAAAACCCAAACACTGTACATTGAGAAGTGTGTGCCTGTACACATCTGAAATGTAACAACAGCCTTATTTATGAATAAGTAATAAATAATAAATGTCAAATATAGACACAAACTATACATTTCAGAAAGTAGCATAAAATGTACTGTTAGGTTCACATATTTTAGTTTGGGAAGTAATCATTGTGTTTTCCAGTGTAATTATTATTGTGATGTTTGTCTGGCAGAAATTGCAAAAATAATTTTTAAATACAAAAATATCAAATACACTTTTATACTGTCACTGTACTATTGTTATTGTGGTGAGTGGTGTTGGCCAGAGGAGGATGTTCCCCCTGAAGGTTTCTTCCTCCTGACACTGTTGCCCTTGACTTGCTCACTGCAGTGCACACACGCACACACACACCCACATGCACACTATTTATTTTCTGGGATATATGGGGGCTATTCTGAGTAAGTTGGAGAACTGCAAGTTAAACTTCAAGAATTTTTAATAGAAATGTGATAGCCTATTGAACACACAATGTCAACTTTACATTTTTTTAAATGTTAAGATTTTTACATCAGACTGAGAAAGGCTACAGAATGTATGACCCTGGAATGAAGGAGTAATCTTTATAATAGACTAATCTTTAACTTGTTTACCTCCAAACAAGGAGACTTCAGAAATAGTTAGATTTAGGACAAAGTGGTCTTGCATTTGTTAAAAAAATCAAAAAAGATAACAAATTCAACAATTATTTATTAATTCAAAGTGACCCCTTCAAAAGAAAAAAAAGTCATCCAGCAGTCAAACAATAGTACAGTCATGGGACTTTTCCCCCTGTGAAGAAACAGAGTGGTAGGAAAACCAGAAAAGATCTTTAGTGAACAAAAACAACAAAGGGGTTGGTTTTCTGGAGAGCAGCTCAGTCCCTGGAGTGTCTGGAACTTTCAATCCTTATTCTTATCTCTATAAGATTCGCTGTTCACCAAACTTCAGCATGCTATGAAAATCTTCAGCACATACTGAAAAACTTCAGTACGCTCTGAAAAAACTTAAATATACTCTGAAAATCATGACTACACGCTGAAAAACCAGCACGCTCTGAACAAACTTCAGTTAAAACCGCTCCCCTGTATTGGACTTTCCGGGGAAAACACCATTGTTTATCATCGTCATTGAACCACGTCGTCCTGCACATTTATCTAGTTGGCTAACAGGTGAGGTAACAGGTGTTAATTAAAACTGGTTAACTAGTTAGTTTAATCAGTTAATTTAAACTGAATTCATAACCTTATCTAACAGGTGTTGTGACCGATTCAGTTCCCCCTCTAATTCATGTTTCTTCTGTCCGCGGGCACACGCATTCACGAAAAGAT
>JAOXYF010000003.1:24781194-24800633 GCA_028565775.1 Sternarchorhynchus goeldii
TGTGTTTGTGTGTGTGTGTGTGTGTGTGTGTGTGTGTGTGTGTGTGTGTGTGTGTGTGTGTGTGTGTGTGTGTGTGCAGTATGAAGGAGCGTATGAGTACAAGCACTGTCAGATAGTACACACTCCAGCCGGTGAGTTTGTGCTGAGTGGAGCCAAGTGTGTCTTCAGCAGTCTGAGTGAGCTTCTCCGCCGCTACCAGAAGGAGGCGCTGCGCTCTGAGGGACATGTCTTCCAGTTCACCAAGTGCTGTTCACCCAGAAACAAAGGTCAGAGGTCATACAAGCTTCCTGTGTGTGTGTGTGTGTGTGTGTGCGCGTGTACATATATATATTTATAAATATTCCCTGGCATGTTGTTTGTACAAACCCTTTACACACACAAACACACTCAAGGTCTCATCAGGTGTGTGTTTGTGTGTGTGTGTGAGGAAGCTGTGTTGAAAACTCATGACCTCTTTCAATCTGAATCTTGTATAGTTCAGTGACAGTTTAATGTAACTACACAGACGACTAATGAAACATCAGAGTTTCCTAATAGGGTAATAGTGACCTCCCTCTGAGGTGCACACACACACAAACACACACACACACACACACACACACACACACACACACACACACATACAAACACACACACAGTGCAGTGATGTGGATTCCATATAATCCTTTTGCTCTTCAGTGACAAAAACACCAAAATGATTTTTTTTCCATCTTTCTTTTCTCTCTCTCTCCCTCTCTCACTCTCTCTCTCTCTCTCTCTCTTTCTGGGTAGACAAGTCCAATCTGTTGATCTGCAGGAGTAACCAGGGTTCTGACGTGCCTCCCTCTCCCTCTCACTTCAAACGCAACATCAGTCAGATGGTCTTCCACAAGATTCGCAGAGAAGACCTGGAAATCGTACATTCTCTTTCTCTCTCTCACACACACACATGCACAGACCTGATGCTGTATGTCAGCAATTTTGCCAGTACCCTTATCCAAAAGCTTGGTGAGTTTACTGGAGAAAGGACATCAGCGTGTGGTGTTCCTGCTGGAGAGCTTAGCTTATTTCAGCCTGCTTAGAGACAGGGGCCCAGCCTGGGAAACCAGCTGTACAAACACACACCCCTTGGATATCAGACACTCGGATATCAGAAGTGTTGAAACACTTACACCAGCTCACACAGCTGAGGTGGAGCTGCTCAGGTGTGTTACATGAGGGGTGGAGCTGCTCAGGTGTGTTAGATGAGGGGTGGAGCTGCTCAGGTGTGTTAGATGAGGGGTGGAGCTGCTCAGGTGTGTTAGATGAGGGGTGGAGCTGAACCCTGTGTGGAGCTCCATGTGCTTGACTGCAGCTGGTCCTTCCTGGATCTCTGCGTGATCAGGTGGGGAAATGCTGCTCATGATGGCTAACTGGCTGGTGCTTTTGGTGATGAAGTGTTTGTTTGTATGTGTGTGTGTTCAGACGGAGAGTCTGGGTCAAGGCACGTTCACGCAGGTGTTCCGGGGCGTGCGCTTCGAGGTGGGAGACTACGGCGAAGTGCACAAGATGGAGGTCGTCATGAAAGTTCTGGAGAAAAGCCACCGTAATTATACAGAGGTAACCACGGTGACGAAAAACTCATGGGGGTTATATATTCTCAGATAAACCCATTCTTCTCAAAGTGTAGGATTAATTATTGGAAAATTTGAAAAGCTTATTCCTCTCCCTCTTTCTCTCTCTCTTCCTTCTCTCTCAGTCCTTTTTTGAGGCAGCTAGTATGATGACTCAGCTATCCCATAAGCACTTGCTGCTGAACTACGGCATCTCTGTGTGTGCAGAAGAACGTATGTGCACACACACGCTTACACACACACACACACACACACACACACGTGCTTACACGCACACAGCCTTGCACACACACACACACGGCCTTAGACACACACATGCTGACACACACACGGCCTTAAACACACACACACATGTTTACACAAACACACACGCCACAGCCAGCCAATGTAAGTGTGGTTAGAGTTAGAGGTGCTGAAGTGGTTGCTGTGTGGTGAGTGTGTTGTGGAAGCGGTTGCCGTGCGGTGAGTGTGTTGTGGAAGCGGTTGCCGTGCGGTGAGTGTGTTGTGGAAGCGGTTGCCGTGCGGTGAGTGTGTTGTGGAAGCGGTTGCCATGCGGTGAGTGTGTTTCCTGTTGCACAGACATCATGGTGCAGGAGGACGTTCGCTTCGGTGCACTTGATACCTACCTGAGGAGGAAACGCACATGTATCAACAGCACCTGGAAGCTGGAGGTTGCCAAGCAACTGGCCTGGGCCATGCACTACCTGGTGGGTGAGAGACAGCACACACCTGTGTCTGTGTGTTTAGTGATGTGAATATCAGTGTAACCATGCTAACTGAGCAAGTGTTTTATGCTGCTTTGTGTGTGTTTTGAGTTTTATTTTCTGTAATAGTGTTTTGTTTTATATATCAGTGTGTCTAGATTTTATTCCGAAAGTAAGATGTAAAGAGGCTGTGTGTGTTGTGCAGCTGTGAGTTGTATTGTGACTGTGTATGTAGTGTAGCTGTGAGTTGTATTGTGGCTGTGTATGTAGTGTAGCTGTGAGTTGTATTGTGGCTGTGTATGTAGTGTAGCTGTGAGTTGTATTGTGACTGTGTATGTAGTGTAGCTGTGAGTTGTATTGTGACTGTGTATGTAGTGTAGCTGTGAGTTGTATTGTGGCTGTGTGTGTCTCTGCAGGAGGATAAGAACCTGGTCCATGGGAACGTGTGTGCCAGGAACGTCCTGCTCACCAGGGAGGACGACAGGAGGACAGGAACTCCACCCTTCATCAAACTCAGCGACCCAGGCATCAGCATCACTGTACAGCCCAGAGAGAGTGAGACACACACACACACACACACACACACCACACATATGCACATACACATACACACACGCACACACACACATACCCATATGCACAAACACAAACACACATACACACACACATATACACACAGTTTCATATGTGCGGTGCTGTGTGTCTCTCTGAGTGACGCCCTGCTGTGCTCTGCTCTGGTGTGGTGGGCGTGGCTGTGGGCGTGGCATGTGTAGTCCTGGTCGAGCGCATTCCCTGGGTGTCCCCAGAGTGTGTGGAGGACTGTCACAACCTCAGCCTGGCTGCAGACAGGTGGGCGTTTGGCACCACCCTCTGGGAGATCTACACCGGCGGAGAGAAACCGCTCAGCTCCTACGACTCCTCAAAGGTGGAGCACACACACATATCCTACACACACATACACACACACACCTACTTCTGATCATCTGCCTGTTTACTGAGTCAAATGATTATTAGCACTCACTGCTACATGCCTTGAGTTTACAGTAAAAGTGTCATCTCACATCTACAGGGTGAGATTCAGGGTCAGGGTGAGGGTTAGGGTTGGGTGAGAGTTAAGGTTGTGTGTGTGTGTGTGTGTGTGTGTGTGTGTGTTTGTCCTGCAGAAGCTGCTCTTTTACGAGGACAGACACCAGCTGCCAGCTCCTAAGTGGACTGAACTGGCTCAGCTGATCTCCAGCTGCATGGACTATGAAGCCTCCCAGAGACCATCGTTCAGGGCAGTGATCAGGGACCTCAACAGCCTGTTCACGCCTGGTACAGGCCCTCCCTCTTTCTCCCCTCTAGAACTCTCTCTATCACCTAACCCTCTGTCTCTTTCTCCCCTCTAGAACTCTCTCTATCACCCAACCCTCTGTCTCTTTCTCCCCTCTAGAACTCTCTCTATCACCTAACCCTCTGTCTCTTTCCCACTCCCTCGCTCTCTCCCTCCTTCCTTCTCCCATCCCCAATATCTTTCTCCTTATATCTTTCATTTCTCTCTCTCTCTCCTCCTTTCTCTTACTCCCCTTTTTCTCTCTCTCACCCAGACTATGAGTTGCTGGTGGAGACTGATATGGGTCCAGCACGCAGTCGTGGCTTTGGTTTTTGGGGGGCGTTGGACAGTCAGGAACCTGCTCAGTTTGAGGCCAGACACCTGATCTTCCTCCAGCAACTGGGGAAGGTACCAAACCAGCTCCAGCTCCATCTCAAAATCATAACATGTGTAAACAAAGCCTTTCAGCTTTACCTGGCACCATAAGTCTCTCTTTCCCATCTCACTGCCCCCTCTCTCCCTCTCTCTCCCTCTCCCTCTCCCTCTCCCTCTCTTCCTCTTTCTCTCTCTCTGCCTGGGTTCAGGGGAACTTTGGCAGCGTGGAGAAGTGTCGTTATGATCCTCTGCAGGACAGCACCGGGGAGGTGGTGGCTGTGAAGAAGTTGCAGCACAGCACAGCCGAGCACCTGCGGGACTTCGAGCGTGAGATCGAGATCCTTCGCTCCCTGCAGCATGAAAACATCGTCAAATACAAGGGAGTCTGCTACACTGCAGGTGAGGAGCTCCACCTCGTGTCTGGGTGGCGGCAGTTACCCTACACCTCCTCTCAGTACTCAGTGCTCACACAGACAAGGATGAACAGTGTTGGATGTTTCTTTCTGTTTTCCATCTTTGTCCTCTCTGCCCCGCCCCTCCACCCCGTGGGCAGGCCGTCGAAACCTCAGGCTCATAATGGAGTTCCTGCCTTTCGGCAGTCTGAGGGAGTACCTCCCCAAGAACAAGGATCACTTTGACCACAAGAAATTGCTGCACTTCGCCTCACAAATCTGCAAAGTAACACTCACGCACACACACACACTCACACACACACTCTCGTACACTCTCAAATACACTCATACACAAGCACACACTCTCAAACCAAACCAAGGTTGATTTATCACACACACAGTCATACATTGTCCAACAGTGAAATGCTTTAGTGATGCTCCGCCACTGATACCCAGTACTGATAAAACATTGATACAAAGAGAACATTTACACAATATACATTATATTAAAATAGAGATTTAAAAATGTAAAGGGAGAGAAAATTACAAAATTAAAGGGGGACTGTGGAACAGGGCAAAGTGTGTAAAGTGCCAGGGTGGTATAAAGTGTACAGAGTACGAGGTGACCTCTCTCACACACACACACACACACGTACACACACACAGCAGTTGAGCAGCCCAGACATGTTTCCTGTCTGATTTTAATTTTCTCACTGGAGCTCCAGGTGTAATTCAGATTCTGGACGTTGGAAGAGTCAAACCACAAAGTGTCAAATCAGATCTTGGCTGACTGACTATACTGAGGGAAAGGAAAAGAATAGTAATAGGACATTACATTGCTAGACTAGTGAACCAAAGGAAAATTAAAGGAGACTGCCTTTGTCCCCACTAACCAAATGTCCCCACAATGTTTGTGATCTCACATCCTTGGCAACATTTGGTCCCCACAGAGAGCTAAACGCGCACACACACACACACGGGTATTTTGTTTCTCAGGCGTTGGGGTATATTTGACGTGATCAGACAGTACAGTTGGGTTGATGTATGTAAGTGAAAAGTTTTATTTTGAGGACAAATAAATCTGTTAAAAGACTTGTTTATTCTGACTCACAGGGAAAGAGTCCTGTGTCAAAGGCACTGACATCCTGCTGTGTGTGTGTGTGTGTGTGTGTGTGTGTGTGTGTGTGTGTAACAGGGCATGGACTACCTAGCTTCCAAGCGCTACGTCCACAGGGATCTGGCCACGCGGAATATCCTGGTGGAGAGTGAGTCACGCGTGAAGATCGGAGACTTTGGCCTGACCAAAGTCCTGCCACAGGGTAAAGACTACTACACTGTGAGGGAACCAGCAGAGAGCCCCATCTTCTGGTGAGCCTCCAGTACAACACTCTTTCACTGACTTCTTTTCACATATCCAAACATTCAAATAACATGAATGGAAAAAACACAATTCTGAAATAACTGGATATTTTCATTTATATCAAGGCTCTGGACCAGCTCTCTCCGTCTGTAAGGCAGCAAAATCAGAGATACATGTAGAATCGCCCTGTCGGGGTGATCATGTTGAGTGGGTTCATACCTGTATATAAAGTGCCAGGATGTTAGACTCAGGTCAGGAAGGTGGGACCATTTTTAAGTTGTGGTTGGTGGATCATGATGTCAGGATCACACTGTATATCACAGTGTGCATCACACTCCAGTTCCCATGGCAACAATACGTTGAATAAGAACAGTCTGCCACTTAGTTGCTTCTGACGACTGAAAAAAACACATCGGACATCAGTGTGGCAGCAGTCAAACAGAAAATGATGGTAAAGTAGAAAATGTGAAGGAAAGATTTTAACAAACATAAACCCTGGTTAGTCATGGTTGAAGCACAAACACTCATTACACCTGTGTGTGGAAATGGTGTTGATCATAGTTAACATGTGGTTACGCTGCCATGGTGACGTATATGTGTATCATATATATGTTGTAACAAATGTATTCCCCTGCCATGGTGATGATGATGATGATGATGGATGTCGTGGTGATGTATATGTTGTGATGAAGGTATGCCCCTGAGTCTCTGACGGAGAGCAAGTTCTCAGTGCCGTCAGACGTGTGGAGTTTTGGAGTCGTGCTGTATGAACTCTTCACCTACAGTGACAAGAACTGCAGCCCTCCCACTGTAAGCCTTCCTCTCTCTCTCTCTACCTCCCTCTCTCTCTCTCTCTCTCTCTCTACCTCCCTCTCTCTCTCTCTCTCTCTCTCTCTCTCTCTCTCTCTACCTCCCTCTCTCTCTCTCTCTCTCTCCCTCTGTCTCTACCTCCCTCTCTCTCTCTCTCTCTCTCTCTCTCTCTATCTCCCTCTGTCTCTACCTCCCTCTCTCTACCTCCCTCTCTCTACCTCTCTCTCTCTCTCTCTCTCTCTCTCTCTCTCTCTCTCACTTCTGAACACAGCATAAATTAGATCTTGGATAAATATTAGGTAAATAAATGTCTGCTTTAGTCAGGTGTAGTGCAGTGTTTAAGGGAATAAGTGTGTATTGATAAACGAGTGTGTGAGCATTGATAAAGTGTGTGTGTGTTGATTAAGGTAGTGTGTGTGTGTGTGCGTGTGTTCTCTGCCTCAGGTATTTATGGAGAAGATGGGTATTGATAAGCAAGGACAGATGATCGTTTATCACCTGATTGATCTGCTCAAACGCAACTACAGACTGCCTACTCCAGCAGGCTGTCCGGCTGAGGTAACTAACACACACACACACACACATACCAGAACGCTAACACGTACACACACACAAACACACATGTACATACACACAGGAACACTCACAGGTCCACACACAAACGCACACCCTCACATATAGATCTATTGGAGCGGTATTGAACGTGTAGGTTCTGATAAGTGTCTGCTTTCTCTGCATCCTGGCAGGTCTATGTTCTGATGAAGGAGTGCTGGTCCGCTGAGCCCAGCCTAAGACCTTCTTTCAGATCCCTGGGCCGCACTGTCGACACCATCCGGGAGAGTCCAGAGAGCTGAACCAGAGGCCCTCCCACAAGTGTCCACCAGAGGGCGCTGATGTTTCAGCCTCCTTGGTAGCATGCTAGCAGTTAACAGCTGAAAAAAGAGGGAGTGAGAAGAAATGTGCCCTGCTCTCTACAGCAGCTAACACAGACATGCATGAGAACACACACACACACACTCTGTGCTTTTCAGTATTGTGAGTTTGGGTCTCCTCTCATCCAGTGTACAGGAATCACAAGAGTGGGACCCTTTCAGAGTTTCAGGGTTCTTATTCTGTTGTTTTTATATTGTTTGTACATTTATAATTGTGATGGTGACGTATAAGAATGGTGACTTGTGCTGTTTTGATCTTAAATGAGCTTGAGGGATGTGTGCAGGAGCCTGTGTACTAAAGAGTGTTACTGTGTGTGTGTAGCTGGTGTGAAACAGGACTGCATGATATTGTGATCATATTGTTACATGTCTTGATAGTGATATGATTTGCAATATATTCAAAGCATACTGGTGCCCCCTTGATGTGTATAATGTGTGTGTGTGAGAGAGAGAGAGAGAGAGAGAGTGTAGCTGGTGTGACAGGTGAGATGGGTAGGATATGTGTGTTTGTGTTTTGCTGGCCTGTGTTTCTTAGACCATAATGCTCTGTTATTTGTTAGATTTCCTGGTTCATCAACATTTCCATCACATTCACTCTTGTAGTCCAGGATGATCAAAGCTCTCGCTGTAGAGGGTCTTTCAATCTTTCAATCTGTGCACTGGTGCAGGCCGACCGTGACCTATCAGCATCTCTGGGAGCTCATTTAGTAAAACACTTATATATTATCCACTGCACTGAGTGGGAAAAACACCATTCAGTGATTCCACCTTGGTCAGGGAGTCGTGAGCAACCTTCAGACCCTTTGGCGGACCTCTTCATAAGGATCAGCATACACACTACTCATTATGTTTCCTTCAGTTCTCTATTTTCACACCACCTCATGATGTCCTAAGGATTTCCTATGTGGAGTAGATGTTCGTAGACATTTGTACATGTGTAAATGGAGGAGCGTTAAATAGCTCTCAGAATGAGCTGGTACTCACATGGACGCACCCTGACTGCACTGCACCATAGCGCTGACACCACTGCCGTGACGTGCTTTTACTCCGTAACATGCTGTTACCGCTGTGCCTTTCAGTCGGTTGCAAGCGTTGGTTTGTAGAGCTGAACTGCACCGTAACGCGTTGAGTCTGCAGACAGCCTGAAGGGCTTTACTCACATCTCCTGACTGGTCAGACAGGTGTCTGGGTTTGGACTTTAAAAACAGGAAACGATTATAGACCACATCCCTTAATGTGGATGACAAATCAGTCACTGGCGATGGTACATGTTGTCATGGAGATCAGTGGAAAAAACTTTGTTTTAAAAACAAATGCCATTTTCTCATGGACTGAACATTTGGACGTCTCTCATAAAACTGTATTTTCTTTTTATACAGATATGAAATATATACATTATATATATAAATATGTACATTGCACTGATATTTTTATGTAGAGATGAATTGATTGTCCCCTTTTTGTGGTTTCTTGTCTGTTATACTCCAGCATATTAATGAGCTCATTAATAGTTTCATCCTTATTAGTCTTTCATTTTTCCTAAGTATTATGTATTTTTAAACAATTTGTTTTCTGATTGTTTTTTAAGATACAAATAAATGATGAATAAAGAAATAAGTAAAACATTTTTACCAGTGATTGTGGTATTTTTGTTTTCATTTGGAGTCTGTAGTGTCCGTGGAATTATATGAGAACCGATGTATAACATTTTGTCAAGTAAGCTGCATTAGAGTATGTCAAACATCCAACTGAAAGTCAAAGATTACATCAAGACACTGGCTTATTTAAAACAGTAACGTTTTTATTATTCATTGTATCTTCACAACATAGGTTTCTTTATAGACACGTTTTTACAACCAGCAATACAGGTGCAGTCTTTCAGCATGGCAGGTGTAGAGTCGTAACTCCTCCTTGTACGGCACATGTACGTGTTCAGCAGAGGCGGCCGATGTCGTTCTTAGTGCAGCCCTGGTTACAGCACGTTCCGGCCAGGCCCAGAGAAAAGTTGCGCTTTCTCCTGTCTGGACTGGGCCAGTTGACTGCTGGACCGGTGAAACGCTGGCCCTCTAGTTGTCGGCGAGGGAACAGCATAGCCAGCGAGCCCGAGCCCTGCCTCCCCCAAGGGGCTTCCTCAGACTGGAGTAGGTTGCTCAGAGAGGAAGAGGAGGAAGAGATGAGGAAAGGTTGTTTGGCCGTAGATAGCCGAGCGCTCTGTGACCAGCTGATCTCGCTATCTCTGTCGTAGGGGGAGTCCAGTGGATCTGATGTGGAAATAGCGGCAAGATAATATAACTTTATTGATCAGGGAGGGAAGGAAGGATGGAAGGATTATTGATCCCAAAGGGAAAGGAGGAACACTGAACCAGGTTACGGTCCATGGTTCTGTTCGTAAAAATAACCATTTTAGTGACCTGTTCTTACAGCACAACTTACATGTGAATAAACCGTATGTTTTTTTCGAGAAAACACTATCAGTGTTCACTGCGAGTGAACATTGTGTGTATGCAAACAATAACTGTAATACCTTATTCATGTTCTCATCGCGTTCACGTACAGATGAGATTCTGCACTGCGTGCCTCGTTACCCGGTCGGTAAGGAGGATCGGCTCTCACTGGGGGATCGTTTAAAACGAAATCTTTCAGGGGAGAAAAGTCCTCTGCTACTTTAGTATTAAGATCACTAGACTTCATTAGCCACGGTTAACATATTTGAAATATAGAAATAACTATCCAAATAGTTTTAAAATTAATATTAATAATATCAATATGACTCTTAAAACATTTTTAATAAATAAAACTATGATCTTAAACTTCAACCTGCGTGTTTAATGTGTGAAATGTCTAAAGATGTTGACATTGTGAATCTCCACAAGTATTACAAATACGTTTCCTTCTAAAAAATAAAATAATAAAATAAATGAAAAACTACAGGTAAGTTTTTATTCAATTAAAATGAATGTAATAAGGAATAATTGCATTAATAACGTATATTGTGCGACTGCCTGTAACGGCTCCAGGTGACCTGGCGCTGTCCGTGGTACTGAAATAGAAACTCCGAAAAACTGTTCAAGCGAACACAATTTTCGTCTTCGATAATTACAAGGTTACGCCTGCTTTCAGAACAGCCCAAAACACAGTGAGTGACGGTTCTGTGTACAACTAAATAACAGCATTCAGGAAAACTATCAAAAGGGACGCATTTTCTTTACTAATATAACATGAAATGTCTACTCACCGTTCTTTACCAAACTAACCGGGTCTACTCACCGTTATCACTGGTTTGGGTCTGATCCAGAACCAAAGCGCGCTTCCACCGGGATCCGCCACACGTGAATATGACGGCCCTAATAAATTCTCTGCCGCAAAGTTTAACTCCGTAGTCTCTCGGTAGCGCCGCTTTGCTCGCGCTCTGCGCGCTTGCACATAAGCACTCGCTATAAACAGACATTAAAATCACTAAAAGCAGTCTAGACATTGTTTCACGTATATTTATCTATGTATCGAGATTCACGAAGTATAGGTTCTTCAAGAACAGCGCACCTGGTTGATGCGCTTAACAGCAACGGACAAGTTTTCAGTTCGGAGAGGTGCGCTCGTGCGCGAACGGTCTGCGTGGTGATGGGTTCTCATCGCTTCACTTCGCACGGGATTTTTATAGTCTATAGCGTGCATAAATCTACGTCACCAAGTCCGAAAGAATCCTTGATCCAAGTACCCCCCCCACCCCTCCACACACAAATTAATGATTACGAACATGTCTTTTTACTTCACTCGCTGCGTCACCAGGTGTTGAAATCTGAAAATGAATGTAGTCAAACGACCTACCAAGCTCAGGGAAGAATTATATATAATTATAGATATATTCAGCAGAGATTGTGACATGAATTTTCCAGCAAAACCAATTTGTTTTACCTGCTTGTTTTACTCAGCAAGAAGAAATTTTCATATAATAAATGTTAGAAAAAATAAATGTCAGTTAAAAATCATTTCGTTTACATAAAGCAAACACATTTATTGCATTTGTTATACATGGTTATTACACATTAATAATCAGGACATTCATCAGGAAAAAAAGCATATTGAGAGCAGTGGAAGATTCTAGAACATTTATATGGCGATGGCGCTTGCTCAGACCGCTTAGAACTCTGGGTAAAACTCATCGTTCACATGGAGAATTTACACACGTCATTGTTACCAATGAGACCAGGACGTCTGTTAAACGCAGTGGCAACAGAAATGATCATTTTTATATTTCAATTATTTCTGCTCGTCAGCATTTGCAAATATCAGCACACTAATATAACACTGGCAAGAACACCAGTATATAATAATGGTGATTAAAGTAACCCAACACTCACATTGGTGCTGTGCAGCCCCTGATGCTGCTGCTCTAAAGGAGGTACATCTGCACACACAACTTTCCTGACTGTTTAACTCCACACTCTTGATTAGAAAACTTCACTTCACTGGGCGGAGAAAGAAACTCTGCCCAGTTTAATAACGGCACATTACAATCCTGTACAAAATCACTGTTTTTATTTAATTTGGTACTGAAGTATCCTAGAAGCTCAGAAATCCCAATCACAGTACATGGATTCAGCTCTTGCTTCATTCTTTCCACCACACTGAATTCCACCTAAATATACTGAATTCCAAATAAATATACTGAATTCGATCGGAACACAAAGAGTTGCCTCAGCCCTTGTTTGCTGAAGCACACCTGCACAGAGCAGTAAAAAGGGGGGAAATTACATGACATACTGAATACCTGTACATCACTAATGACCTGTCCATCAGTCATTTCCTATACCAAGTCATGTTTGTGGGGTCAGAAGGGCATTTTGTACCGATGTTCACCTCCACGCTCATCTCATTTACATTTTTTTGAGCAGAGTTTTGACTAATAACCACAAATTATAAATTATAAATTCACTTTCTCCTCAGTGGGAAGCTCTCATGCTCGGCAATAAACATGATAACAGATATCCATCTTTAAGAGCTCATTGTCCCATCAACTTCTCCGCTGACGTGATTGGTTCATGTTCCCACCTTGGAGGCGAGACTCTGTTGCAGTGGGCTCAAGCTGACACGGAATACTGTGGCAGGCCGCAGGTCCGCAAGAACAGGGAGACGCCTCATTGGTCAGAGAGAGGCGGGAGGTGGGACTTGGCTCTCCGCGCTTTCTCGACGCTATCGAACGTTGGTGTTCCGTGAGGCAGGTCCAGGCGGTCAGCCTCCGCCACCATGATGCTCTCCGCTTCCTCTATGGAAACAGACGTGTGAGCAGAGAACCACACTAAATGCACCCAGCAGACGGTGGGCCACACCGCTGGCTCAGGAGGGACAAAGAGAACAGCAGAACCAAGTCACATCCTTAATGGCTTTTACAACATCTCAAAAGCTCTGTGTGTGGATTCAGTCAGCGAACACAGACTCGATATGGTCAGGGAGCTACAACCCAGAAACGAAAGTGGCTCAGAGTCCCAGGTCGTATGCAGTGACCTTCGAAACGCTCTACCTAATCCCACTGGACACTGAAAGACTCAAACACTCTGAACACACAATGAAAGACTTGTGATCAGTGTGACCAGGTCAGAGAGACCAGAATCTGTTTTACAAAGGTCCTGATTGAATTAATAACAGGCCGCATTAAGGCCTTTTCCCCCCTGAAATTTTAAAGTTTATACATTTCATAACAATTGTAAGTTAAAATGACTAAGTGGGTCTTTGAATTGCTGTAATACCACGTGGTTTTGACGTCCCAGTAGGGTTTAATGAAGAAAGCGAGCAGTGTGTTATTAGTAATCAACCATGAAGTCAGTCGTGTTCAGGCGCATCAACTAAGACCCTTCTGCAGTGGTGAAAAAGACCAAGACCTTCGTGTTGTCACACCTAAACGGTGCTGGACGTTCCTGATATGAATCCCAACTGATGTGAAACTGACATCTCAGGTTTTACTCCTTCATGTCATTAAAACCTTAACAATGTCTTAAATCTTAGTACAGTACAAAATGTTATCATGGAAACGTCAGCAACAGTAAACAAAATATTTACCACTAAAAACAAGCAAATCTTTCAGACTATTTCTCATTGTTCATTTACAGCATTCAGCTGATGCTCATTAGCAGAGAGAATACCTGTACATCTAATTTCAGCGCAGGTGTGTGTGTGTGTGTGTGTGTGTGTGTGTGTGTGTGTATGTATGTAGCAGGTACCTCTCATGCGGTGGATGAGTGTTCCATATGCCATGTCCACCTGATAGGCCAGGATGAAGGTGAGGGGCACCACGGGGGCAAACAGCGCTGGTTTCCTCTGCTTAACAGCCCTGTGGAAGCCAGAAAGAACTCACTTTATCCAGGTGCACACCCTGACCAACGGTCCACCACACTACACCCTGACCAACGGTCCACCACACTACACCAGACTAACAGTACACTACACCAGATCAACAGTACACCAGACCAGTATACCTATACCACACATCACACCACACTATTTCATTATACCACTCCTCACTATACAGGGTTCCTACACATTTTCCATTTCAAAAATCCACACTTCTCCATACTACATACACTAATACTACTACTAATACTACATACACTAACACACTATTATATCATGTAGTACTAGATCACAAACAACATTTGAGTACACTACACTACCCAGTACATTAGTACCCTACACTACCCTACACTACCCAGTACATTAGTACCCTACACTACCCAGTACATTAGTACCCTACACTACCCAGTACATTAGTACCCTACACTACCCTACACTACACAGTACATTAGTACCCTACACTACCCTACACTACCCAGTACATTAGTACCCTACACTACACAGTACATTAGTACCCTACACTACACAGTACATTAGTACCCTACACTACCCTACACTACACAGTACATTAGTACCCTACACTACACAGTACATTAGTACCCTACACTACACAGTACATTAGTACACTACACTACCCTACACTACACAGTACATTAGTACACTACACTACCCTACACTATACAGTACATTAGTACACTACACTACCCTACACTATACAGTACATTAGTACACTATACACCACACTATAGTACACTTGTACACTATAGCCCAGTTTAGCATAATACAGGACACTGACAAACAGTACGGTACACTACAACACACTATGATACACTCCACTAATTTAAAGTACACTACACTATTTTACACTACACCACCCACCCACCACATTATACCACAAAACACTACAATATACCTCACACCTCCTTACACCACAGTACTGCAAAACTAAACACAGGTCTCAAACTCTACGCTTTGTGTTGGTTTTATCCACTCTGACGTCCTACAAAGGGGCAGTTGAAACGGTTCCTCTTCTGGGGTTTGGCTGTATTCTCCTGAGTCCTCGTCTCTCACACACTCATCTACTGCAGATCTGTAGGGTTAACAGAAGCTGTGTGTGTGTGTGTGTGTGTGTGTGTGTGACTGACCCAACAGAAAGGCCGACAGTGGCCAGACCAAAGAAAGCTCCAAAGTACTTGAGGAATTCTCTGGACCAGGCCACCTGCATGGCCATCTGACGCTCTCGCATCTGGTTCTGCATCAGGATCTGACGCTCCAGCTGGACACACACACACACACACACACACACACACACACACACACGCAAGCACACACAGACAGAACATAGCATTTCATATGTAAGGGGTCTATGGTGAAATTTGTAATTACTGAACATTATAAATCTAACATTAATGTTATCTTCGTCATCAGCAGTTTTTATTCTCTCTCTTTTTATTTCTAATGAATTCTGACCCCAGATCTGTACCAGATTCAAACACGTTCAAAGCAACAATACGATGAAAACTTCTCAAAGCCACCATAACCCTGACGACCAGCGCAAGCCTGACGACCAGCGCAAGCCTGACGACCAGCGCAAGCCTGACGACCAGCGCAAGCCTGAAGCCCTACACTCCTCCCACTTTGTTTAACACTCATTGTTCTGCACTGCTTCGGGCACCTGGGTTAACATGTTTTGTTTCAAAGTCAGAACGGGGTTAGACAACCAAACAGCTCAGTTTCTACCGTTTCCTGTTTGTAGGCAGATGTTTTTGTTTCAAGTTTAGACAGGTGGATCATTTAAACAAAAGCTCACTGAAAACTTCCTGGAGCGTGTGGAGACCAGAAGAATGCTAATGAGACGCCGGACACTTCTGTCTGCATGACGTCAACGAATGAAGCACTTAAACATTCCAAGAGACACAAATTACAGGGCGTGAGTGGCACCTTTAAGATGATTCACTGTTCACAAACGTGCTCCATTTCAACGGACATCAGTGTCAACCCTTACAATAATGCCTTCATCTGGACATCACACCACATCACAAATGACCTGAGTAGCAAGGTTTTGAAATGATTGAAATTATTGTTAATTCAGTTCAGTGAATGGTAGAGAGCGAGAAGATTCAGAAGAAGCTGGGCGAGAGCGTTACACTCCCCGGTGAAGCTGAGCGAGAGCGTTACACTCCCTGGTGAAGCTGGGCGAGAGCGTTACACTCCCCGGTGAAGCTGGGCGAGAGCGTTACACTCCCCGGTGAAGTTGGGCGAGAGCGTTACACTCCCCGGTGAAGTTGGGCGAGAGCGTTACACTCCCCGGTGAAGTTGGGCGAGAGCGTTACATTCCCCGGTGAAGTTGGGCGAGAGCGTTACACTCCCCGGTGAAGCTGGGCGAGAGCGTTACACTCCCCGGTGAAGCTGGGCGAGAGCGTTACACTCCCCGCTTTGAAGGCGGCTCAGCATCTTTCCATCCCAAACATGGTACCACGTATGCTGACATTAGAAAAAAATCTTTATGTGGTATTTACAAAGTGGTTTCACAAGTGTATTTCATAGGCAGGGCTCCTGCTCACGTGCACTTTGACCTCTGCGCTACAGCAATTTAAGAATCTACGAATCCATTAACTATGACTACATGAGTTACTCTATTTGGTACAAAGATTTTATGTTCTAAGTATCTAATTGCTGTCTCTCTAACAATGTTTAATCTAATGTTGTATATTTGTCGTATATTTGTGAGTATACATAGAAACTAGCATCGTATGGATACAGACACATTATTATTGTCACCGTGATGCAACATAATGGATTCTTTTCTATTATTATTTACATATTGTGTGCATGCATGTATTATGGGTAAGTAATACATCTGTTGTAGACATTCTGGTATATTCTACACAGTATCAAGCTTCACCAAGTTTCTCCATACAGTCCAAGTCTGTAGACGTGAGGTGAGCTTCACAAACATGTGGAACTATGAGCACTAACCTTACATACCTGTGACCTGAGGGGGGGGAGGGGGGGAAGCGCTGACATTAGGCAGGTAGAAGAGTTCAGAGGTGCTGAGGTGAAAGTGCAGTGTGAGGGAAGTTCTCTGACTCTCTCTCCTGAAAGGTCACGGCCTCATATCTGGCCCCATGCACTACAGCCAAACCAGACGAAAATGACCACACACACAGTCCTTCACACCGACAACCACACACACACGGTCCTTCACACCGACAACCACACACACACGGTCCTTGACACCGACAACCACACACACACGGTCCTTCACACCGACAACCACACACACACGGTCCTTCACACCGACAACCACACACACACACATACGGTCCTTCACACCAACAACCACACACACACACACACACGGTCCTTCACACCGACAACCACACACACACACACACACACACACACAGTCATTCACACTGACAACCACACACACACGGACATACACACAGATAACCACACACACACACACAACCACACACACACATGGTCCTTCACACACATAACCACACACACACATGGTCCTTCACACACATAACCACACACACACACGGTCCTTCACACACACACACGGTCCTTCACACACACACACGGTCCTTCACACACGTAACCACACACACACACACGGTCCTTCACACACATAACCACACACACACACGGTCCTTCACACACATAACCACACACACACACGGTCCTTCACACACACACACGGTCCTTCACACACACAGCCTATGCAGCTCAGCAGAGAGTAAACTGGGTGAATCTGATTGGTCAGTGAAATGTCTCTATGCTGCATCTCAACACAGTATTCCAATTATAATCAGTATTCTGTTTATAATCGGTATTTTGTTTATAATCAATATTCTGTTTATAATACAATTACTGCACATGTTGGCTGCTACGTTCTATAATTACACTGTAAAATCACAGAGTTCAATAAGTACAGACTTCAATCTCCTCACACCATGAACAACGCAGAACACTGATTTCTTCATCACCCTGCTTGTTGTGACAGTCACAGTCACAGCAAATGACCCCCAGTATGATCGCAGACGAGAACTGAAATCCATCGCAGTGGACAAGCAGCAATCAGAGCGCACACGCACGCACACACACACACACACACACACACCATTCTGTCTCTGTCACTATGACAGCTCTCAAAAATGTACGTCCACTCACCTACACACTTAGACAAACCATTACAACACACACCGATCCCCACAATTTACACATCCATCACGCTGTAAAACACAAAGCCTGGTCAACGGTCAGGACTCTCCATTAATGTGCCTAAGTGCTGGACACCTTGAGGGCCTTGACACTTTGCACTGTACTCCTGTTGAAAGCCCTAAAGGGAGAAGGCAGCCTGACATCCAGCCCAAGCCTCAGTCCTGGAAATAGCCAGTCCTGGCTCACTGCAGCCCATCACTAGATGTTAATGGAGAGGCCAGTACATGCCGGCTGACAGCAGGTGGCAGGATGTGATGCAGAGAGAGAGAGAGAGACGCTCAACGTGTTAATGTCGTCTCCATGGTTACAGCCCTCTTTATGCACTCTCTTCCTCGAGCAGGGTAACAACATCTGAGCCACCCTGTTTCCACCTTTTTACCTCAATGTGACTGAAACTTTGGTCCAAGGTTTTGGGATTCGTGTGTTTTTTTTTTCCTTTCTCAGATGCAGTGATTGTTACTATGGTTTCATAAGTTTCCCAAAAAGAGACTTTATGAAACTACTTTAGTATAGTCATTACTGTCACAGGACATAATAATACTTTAGTACTGAGACAGGACATAATACTTTAGTACTGAGACAGGACATAATACTTTAGTATAGTCATTACTGTCACAGGACATAATAATACTTTAGTACTGAGACAGGACATAATACTTTAGTATAGTCATTACTGTCACAGGACATAATACTACTTTAGTACTGAGACAGGACATACTACTTTAGTACTGAGACAGGACATACTACTTTAGTATAGTCATCACTGACGCAGGACAACGATACACTAGCGTAGTCATTATTGAGGCAGGACAAAACACTAATTTATTTTAGTTGTAGTAGAAGGTATTTTGTAAAATAAGAATGTGTGTATCTGGCCAAAAGAACCCTCAGTAGAAGACAAACAACTATGAACACATTTAAACAATATTTAAAACCAAACCAAAATAAAACAAACAAAAAACACTGTAGAGAGAAATAATGTAGAAAAAATAATAAACCCAAAATCATAACCCTGGAAATTAGTCACTACAGCTGACCTTAAACAGAGACGAGAACAAACACGATCTGCAGCACCTCAGCGATCCATCATGGCATTATGAATCTGTACGTGCTGCACGGAAACCAGCGGGTTATTTACAGGATGCATAATAAGCCCATCAGGCGAGTGGAGGCTGTGACTGCCAGCGAGGCGATGTGCTGATCCCAGGTGCTCGGCACCTCATAGGCAACAATCCATCAGAAACACAGGGAAGGGCTGAAAAACGAGCGCTTTTGTGGTCAGAGGCGGAGACCCTCCATAACAATCGCAATATAAGCAGCGATTCGCACCTCGGCTGCCGGAGGCAAAAACACGATGTGCGGGGGGGGGGGGGGGGGGGGGGTT